>PISX010033319.1:0-15227 GCA_004024625.1 Mellivora capensis | reverse complement strand
GATTGAAGCAGTGATCAAAAACCTCCCAAAAAACAAGAGCCCAGGACCTGATGGATTCCCTGGGGAATTCTACCAAACTTTCAAAGAAGAAATAACACCTATTCTCCTGAAGCTGTTTCAAAAAATTGAAGCAGAAGGAAAACTTCCAGACTCTTTTTATGAAGCCAGCATTACCCTGATCCCCTAACCAGGCAAAGACTACACCAAAAAGGAGAATTTCAGACCAATATCACTGATGAATATGGATGCTAAGATACCCACGCCCTTTTAAATAATACTATTATTCTTTCAGTTTTGCAGACAAAGAAACTAAGGACCGAAAATGTAATTTTCTAAAGTCACATATATTTTATTATATATGTCAATTATAGATCTAAGATTTGAAATTTGGTAGTTTCTAAAATCTTCATTTATTGTCTCTTCGCCTGACAGCAGAGATCACATTAAAGTGTTGGGAATATAAACATTTCCCAAATTGTGATGTCTGCATTATATGAATTCCTAATTTATTTTTTAATCTCTACCTTATTTCTCTAAGGTATGAACTATCACTATATTTTACATATAAATATAATTAGGTTTAAATACTACATGAATAATTGGCCCAAGGCCATTTATTCTATCCATTCAGAGAAAGTTGGGAAGTGAATCTGGGTTGGGTTGACACAGAAATCCATAGTCTTCATTGCAATGAAATAGAGAAATAGAGCTTTTTTTTTTTTAATAGATTCTTTTTTTTTTTAAGGTTTTATTTATTTATTTGACAGAGAGAGAACACAAGTAGGCAGAGAGGCAGGCAGAGAGAGGGGGAAGCAGGCTCCCTGCTGAGCAAAGAGCTGGGTGCGGGGCTGGATCCCAGGATCCTGGGATCATGACCTGAGCTGAAGGCAGAGGCTTTAACCCACTGAGCCACCCAGGTGCCCTAAAATAGAGCTTTTATTCTTGAGATAATTGTCCAGGAAACTAAATGCCACTTTTTATCCCTAAAACCAAACCTTCTATTTTATATTTTTATTCTATTCAGTATCAGAAGTGAGGATTACACCCAAGTGTCTAAGTGGGCATAGGAACATCTTAAACAGATACAGCTTGACCTTTCAAAACTGTACCAGGACCAATAACAAACATATTATTATACCAACAAAATTTTTAGGGAGAGTGGGGAGTCAGGGAAAAACTATTTTCCTATGAAGTTGTTGCAGTGGAGATTAGTCATACAAAAAAAATGGAAAATATTTTTAAAAAGTTAGAGAAAGCAAAACAAAATAAAGATAAAAGAAAAAAAGAGGGGCACCTAGGTGGGTCAGTTGGCTGAGTGTCCAACTGGATTTCAGGTCAGGCCATGAGCTCAGGGTCACAGTATCACCACTGTAGGGTTTCATGCCCAGCAGGGAGTCTGCTTAAGATGCTCTCTCTACACTTTCCTCTACCCCTCCCCCCCATACTCTCTTTCAAATAAATAAAACTTTAAGAAAAAAGAAAAATCTGTTTTCAGCTTTTCTATCATCCTGAGCAATCTTATTTTGTGAGAAAAGTTAGAAACTTCTCCCATAAGAAATATAATTTGATATGTTTCAACATTTACTGGAAAATCCATTGTATATTTACTGTCTTCTATTTTGGAATGGCACTTAAATATCTATCTTCATTTACAATGTAGGAATTTGCAATGTAAGTAATGAGTAATTCTCACTTCTTTATATCTATTCCATTAATCACTTTCAAACATATATATATATATATATATGTATAAGTAAACATACTTTCAAACATGTATATATATATATATAAGTAAACATACTTTCAAATATATATAGATATATATATATATATATATATATATATCCCAAGGAAACTGAATGTTGAATTAATAGATTCTTTCTAGAGAGGATTAAAAAGAGAACTTTATACAAATTTGTGATTTTAATGTATCACCTTCATAGAATAAACACAGAGAAGCTCCAAGAATAGCCTCTGAGAGGCTACAGTCAGCCAGAAGTCCAACACCCACCCTGGGGATATTCCTGATGAGCACCAGGTGTGTGGGAGGCTCTTGGGGGTCATGCTGCCCTGTCTAACCCTCTCAGGACTCTCCCCAGAGTTCCCTCTTGTCAATGCCTGCAGTAGTGGCCAGCTCAGGGACTCTGCCAGCTGGGAGGGATGTACTGGTGGACTTCATTCTCTTCTTACCAGTTACTGCATGGGCGTGACTCAACTTTGGCCAGGAGGACACAGCTAGGGTCTTTCTGTGGCTGACAGGGATAGTTTACTTTTTTTCAGAGATCCTCTTGACCTCATATGACTCCTGTTGGATTTGTCCAGCTTCCAAGTCAGACTTTCAGAGGAACTGCCTCCCTTATTCTGCTGGATTTGGGAATAAAAGCCTATTGTTCAAGCCAAAAAAAAGGGTAAAAAAAAAAAGGAATCAGACCAGGAGTCTGATCAATTATTATTATTACCACTTCTTTGGAAGAAACAAAGAGAAAAAGAACAAGGGAGCCTTTTGCTGAAAGCTCCTTTATTTATCGTCAGACATGTCCTTCTGTATCACTGGAAATGCTCTTAAAATTTTTGTTGTCTGCTATTAATATAGTCAGTACAGATTTCTTTTGATTAATGTTCATAAGGTATATCTGTTTCTTTCTTCTTCTTCTCCTTCTTCTTCTTTGGCTTGTGACTATCCACATCTTCATATTTAAAGTGGGTTTCTTGAGGCAGTTTATAATTGAGTATTGACATTTCTTGTTTTTTTTTCTTTTTTTTTTCTTTAGATTTTATTTATTTATTTGAGAGCTAGAATGAGAGGGGAGAGGTCAGAGGGAAAAAGCAGATCCCCTGCTGAGCAGGGATCCTGATGTGGGATTAGATCCTGGGACTCTAGGATCATGACCTGAGCCAAAGGCAGTTGCTTAACCAACTGAGCCACCCAGGTGCCCCAAGTATTGACATTTTTTAATGAAATATGAAACCTCTCACTTTGCATTGTGATTTCAAGACCATTTACAATTTGTTTTACAGATTTTATTTATTTATTTGACAGACAGAGATCACAAGTAGACTGAGAGGCAAGCAGAGAGAGAGGAAGGGAAGCAGGCTCCCTGCTGAGCAGAGAGCCCAATGTGGGGCTTGATCCCAGGACGCAGGGGTCATGACCAGAGCCCAAGGCAGAGGTTTTAACCCATTGAGCCACCCAGGCAACCCAAGATCATTTACATTTAATGTAGTTTCAATATGGCTGCAATTAAATCTAACATCCTGCTAGTTGTTTTTTATTAGACACATCTTTGCTTTTTGTTTTTTGTTTCTCTTTCCTGTCCTTTAGATTACATATTTGTAATGACTCAATTTTATTTCAAATATTGGTTTACCAGTAATAGCCATTTTTATATTCTGCATGGTTACTTCTATTTTGCAATGCACATCTTTTTTTTTTTCTTTTAAGATTTTATTTATTTAAGACAATGAGAGAGAGAGAGAATGAGAGCACACAGGGGGAGAAGCAGACTCCTTGCCAAACAGAAAGCCTGATCTGGAGCTTGATCCCAGGACCCTGATACCAGACCTGAGCCAAAGTCAGATGCTTAACTGACTGAGCCACCCAAATAACCCCGTAATGAACATCTTTAGCAATCACAGTCCACTTTCAAATGTAATACCACTTCACATGGGCTTTGAAAATCTCATACTAATAAATTTTTATTTCCCATTTCTTATTGTTTGAATTCTTCTTGTCATATGTTTTATTTCATATATTGCCATATATTAAAACCCAATAATATACTATTACAATTTGTACTCTTTTGAAGAAATTAAAAATAAGAAAAGTCCCTATGTCTCATTTTTTCCAAATTTCTTATATTTTTTATTTATTTGGGTAAAAACCAATGTCCAACTGATATGTTTCTTTTACTTATGAACTCCTTTTACATTCCTTGTATTGCTTATCTACTGACAGTAAATTTGTCTTCTATTTGTCTGAAAAAGTCACTATTTCCCTTTTAATTTGAAAGATTTTTTTTTACTTAGTAGAATATTCTAAGTTGATAAGTTTTTAAGAATTTAGAGTTGCCCCCACTGTCTTCTGGCTTACATAATGCTTGTTTTATATTGCTTCAAAATTAGCAGATATTTAGTGACTTAAAATCATATATGATTTCCGTGATTGGAAGTCTGAGCAATGCTTAACTGAGTCCCCTGCTTAAGCTCAACAAAGCTAAAATTAAGGTATAAGTCAGAGCTGGGTTCTCATCTGAAGGCTTAACTGGGAAAATATCTGGTTTCAAGTTCTTTCATGTTGTTGGTTCCATGTCATTTCCATTTTGCTTTAAGATTTGTAGCAGGTTATTATTGAAAGCCAGCAAAGGAGGAAATCTACAGTGTGTTTGTTAGCAAACTGGAGTTGTACATGATATAAAATAATCATAGAAATGACAACGTATTATTTTTGCCATTTTCTATTAATTATAAGCAAGTTAAACATCTCAGTGAAGGAAAGGAAATATATAAAGGCATGGATTCCAAAAGACAGGGTTTGTTGGATGTCATATATAATTTCTGATGAGAAGTCAGATGTAATTAATATCTTTGTTTCTTTATGGATTATATTTGTTTTTTCTCTGGGAAGCTTAAAGATATAAGATAGAAAGATTTGAGCAAAAACTCTTTAATTATGAATTTGAACTGAAAATCTCAGTATTAACTCATATTATTCTTTATCTTTAAAAAAAAAAAACAACAACAAAGTGACAACAAAGCAAACACATATTATGTTTTGGTCCATTTGAATGGTGAAAGAAAGGAACTAGAAAGAATGACTGCTTCAAAGTCATGAGTACTTCCAGTGTCAAAATACTGGCCTCTAATAATATACTGTTTCCGATTAAATAAACATTAAATAAATAAAATACTGTTTCCGATTAAAATATTCATTGTAGAAATGGCTAATTACAAGTCTGGGCAAGAGTAAAATAGGATGAGCTGGAGCCTGAAACATCTTGTTATGCCAGTCTAAAGGCTCACCCCCCCCCCCCCCCGCCATTTGGGATGAATTCCACTGGGCAAAGGATGGGATAATTTGAGCTCCATTAAGGGTAAAAATATAATAAAAGCAATAGATTGAGACCAAAAAAATGTAGTGTATGATTAAATTTAGTGTGTGTGTGTGTGTGTATATATATATGTAAATATATGTGTGTGTATACACACACACACACACACACTGCTATAGACCAAATGTTTATATCTCCCTAAAGTTCGTATGTTGAAATGTTAACCCACCAATGTGATAATAATAATATGTAGAATATTTCAGGGTAAATGGCCACGAGAGACTGCAAATTGAAGAGATTTTGATCCTTATAAAAGAGACCTCAAAGAGCTCTCTTGCCCCTGCTGACATGTGAGAACACAGTGAGATGGTTATCTGTAATCCATGAAGGATATCCTTACCAGACACAAATGTACCATGCCCTATCTTGGACTTTTCAGTCTCCAAACAAAAATAAATGTTTGTTATTTAAGCCACACAATCTAGAGTAATTTTGTTACAGTAACCCTAACAGACTAAGACACAGGTGTGTGTGCGCGCACACACACACACACACACACACACACACAATTTATTTTTGAAGTATCTAGTGAATTAACATTATTTAAAAAATTGTAAAGTTAAGAAAAAGAATTAAACATTTATTCTGGGTTTCCAAAATAAGCTAAGTACTAGTATAACTCAAAATTTAATGAAGGTAATTATTCAGTTAAAGAATTTTAGGTACTAAATTAAAAAGCATAATGGAATTAAATATCACTGTTTTGCGATTCTTAAAAAATTGGTGAATCTAGGTATTGAACATCAGAAAAAGAGAGGCATGGATATGTTACAGTCACCTGAAGAAAGAACATTCCACCACCTCTGAGCCTGAATTTAATACATCCTTTAAATAAAACGAATCATTTTCAAAAATTTTATAGAACTCCATCTGTGATACTGCAGTCTGCAGATGCAAACAGGAAATTCTACAGTAAAATCAATCAAGGTTCTTATAAAGTAAATTAACTAGAAAACAAAACAGAGAAAGATGGAGAGGGAATCTGTAGATGAACAGAGTCACAAGATATTAGCCAATCACATGTGGAAATTTTTTTTTTTTTGAGTCTGGATTCAAAATGAAGACTGTAAAAATTGGGGTGCCTGGGTGGCTCAGTGGATTAAGCATCTGCCTTTGACTCAGGTCATGATCCCAGGGTCCTATGAGCTAGTCCCCTTGGGCTCCCTGCTCAGTGAGGAGTCTGCTTCTCCTTCTCCCTCTACGCATACCCCCTGTTTGTGTTTTCTCTCTCTCACATTTTTCTCTCTCTTTCGCAAATAAATAAAATCTTTTAAATTTATAAAATCTACATAAAATCTTTTTTTAAAAACCACTATAAAAATTATATATTTAAAAAAAATTATATATTTTAAAAAATTAGAATTTTCTACACTGATTGGATAATTGAGGTTAAAGTCATAAAGAAATAAATGTTTTCATGGTATAATGTGGCTTATGGTAATACTACAGAAGAAGATGACAGGTAGATAGGTAGATAGGAGAGAAATGATAAATGGAATATATATGGATGAAATAATGCAGTATCTGAAATTAGCTTTAAAATGATATGAGGATGGATAGAACTATAGATGAGGCAAGATTTGTCAGAAGACGATTATTGCTGAATCTGAATGATAACTACTACATAGATGTTTATTACAGAATTTTCCTATATTGCATATATTTGAAGGTTTTATTTTAAAATATTAAATAAAATGATAAGGATCCTTTTGTAAGAAATTTAGCACAGAATTCTCTCCAAGAAATGGTGAGAAGATAAAACTATATCAAGAGTTTGGCATCATAAAATATCCAGTTAAGAGGTATCATCTTTCACAATTTTTTAAAGATGTAGTATAGTGGTGTGTTTAAAAGGATGGGCTGGAGAGTCTGACCTACACGGTTGGTTACCTAAGATCCCCAGGCTATAGTTTTCTCACTTATAAAATGTGTATAATAGTACCTGCTTGACATAACATCTTACAAACACTGAGAACATGTTCAATATTAATTCATAATGTTAAAATAACATTTTACAATGCCTCTTACAGGCATTGATATTATCACATCTCAAAAATCAACATTATTATTAATAATATATACACAAATAGTAATATTACAATATTAGTATTCTGTTCCAGTTGTATTTAACCCTACAAAATAACTGTGTTTTATAAGAGGTTAAAAACTAATTCAAGTTAGTGAGAGGAATTCAAACAAATATCATTACCGGATTTTAAATGAAATCATGTCTGTGTAAAACAAGTTGGCCTATACAATCAAAAGACACTAGATATATATTAGAGTATAGCTCAATAAACCCTAAATAGATCAATGACAAAAGAGTTGACTCTATGATGAATTCATTATGTGATCTGTGCTTTGTAAAAAAAGATGGAGTTAACGCTTCATACAAAATCTTATCAAGTTTACATATTTTATGTTATTTATTTATTTATTTAATATTTTTTAAAGATTTTATTTATTTATTTGAAAGACAGAAAGAGTGAAAGAGGGAACACAAGTGGGGGAAGTGGGAGAGGGAAAAGCAGGCTTCCCACTGAGCAAGGAGCCTAGTGAGGGACTGGATCCCAGGACCCTGAGATCATGAGCTGAGTCGAAGGCAGAGGCTTGAGGACTGAGCCACCCAGCTGCCCCAAGTTTACATATTTTAAAAACATTATATTGAACGATCTGCCTATTATGAAAATCTTTAATATGCAATAAATGTATATAGTACATTCCACAAAATAATAAATGTAATAGTACATTCCACAAAATAATTAAAAACAGAAAGAATAAGTCTCATAAAAAGTTGTTATTCAGGTACTCCTAAATGATAATCCAAAATTACTAGGAATCATTTCTCTCTGTAAAACAGATACTGGACAGTAGTTTGCAAAATTGTTTCTGTGAATTTTAATAACCGTCATGTATTTTACTGTGTTCCTATAGTTTATGAAGTCAGTATAAAATACAGACTGAATTATAACTGTCTGTTTTCTCTGGCAATATTAAATATTCCACATATGAATAGATAAAACTGTGGACATAAATTACACAGTTCTTAAGCTTGTTCATATGCAAATAAATGTAAATTTATGGAGAAAAACCCCTAAAGTTAAAAAATTAAAATCTTTCATTTGAAAACATTGTGACAAGGTTTTAGCATTCAGTGTAATTTGAATCAAGAACAATAAAATATTATGGCCTGCTCACGTTTGAAAAACAAGTTATGTTGAAGCAATCTTCAGTCAATTAGGTCTCATTCAGCTTTGAAACCATTATACAAAAAGACAACTTGTAACTAAGGCATATTAAAGAAATTTGCAATTTATCAAAGGGTAATTAAATTTTATATCAGTCCAGCCTCATTCATCACTATCTTTGGAATATCACCATTTTCTTAAATGTAGACAGTTGAAGGTAATTTTTTTAAATTAGTACTTTGCTCAATGAAATTGATCTAATTTTGGCCTGTATTCCTTTAAGAATGAACTGCAATGAAGGAAATCCATTAAACTACACAATCTTTTCCAACTTTAGTTTATAAAATTGACTATACTAGAAAAGATCTTCTTTTGTCAATTAAAAAAAATCTGTATGATTCTAGTTTATATAAAATCATTATTATCTGTGTCTTTATTCAAAATATACTTAAGGAATTATTCTCTTAGTCTCAAACATTGTATTTTAGGAAGATATATTACTGGTGTTTTTGAAGCTTCAAATAGACGAATAAAAATTGAATTATCTGAGTTACTTTACTGTTAACCACATAAACTGATGAAGATGTAATAGAAGTTGTTTATATTAATGAATTTTAGCATTTTTTGTAAGAAATACATATTTGATTATCTCTTTGATTACATGTTACATTAAAATTATAAACATTGGATACAAATTTGCATATTCAAAAATTACATTCAAAAGATAATATTTTATACAGTCTATACTTTATGAAATTCATATTAATAGGAGCTTAAATTAAAATATGAATATTTCATATTTTTATTTCATAGTTATTTCATAGTTTTAATATTTTAAATTGACTTATTATATATTCTAAAAGAAGTTGATTTATATAAGTGAATAATTGTTCTCTCAAAAATATTCTATTTTTAAGTTTATTTTTTTTGTTTCTTAATTCAGAGATATTATTTTGATAATGAGGCAAAGCAAACCATTTTGTCTAAATTTGTCAAGGGCCAAAATACATACCTACTGCTTACAATCTCACTGGGTGGTGATTAACTGATACCAAGAAAATAACTGCATTTATAAATTGTGAAATATTTTCCAATGACTAACAACTTTAGAATCAAATTTTTAAGTTCTAAAAGTGGATTTAATGAAATAAAAGACAATGAAAGTAGTAGAAAGTAATCCATAAGTTCCTTGCTTTTTATAAAACTGTAGTGGAATCATAGTCCACAAGGTTCAGAAGTGCTTTATGAAGAACTTTCAGTGTTAAAAAGTTAACACATTTTTAAAGAATTTTAACTAGTAACTTTATTTTGAGCTGTTTTAGGATTACAAAACTACTGAGGAGCAAGTACAGAGATTTCATATACCCTATAATCTCTCCCCCACCTTCCCCTATTATTAATATTCTTGCACTGGTGTGGTAAATTTGGTACAGTTTATGAACCCATACTGCTATGTTTTTATTAGCTAAATTTATTAGTTGGAATTAATGTTTGCTTTTCGTGTTGTACATTCTATGGATTTTGACATGTGTAATGACATATATCCCCCATTATAGTATGCAGAATTTCACTCTTCTAAAAATCCTCTGTGTACCACCTATTCCTTCTCTCTTATATATACATTAAAAAAAATTCAAAACAATAATTAACCAACTTTTGTTGTTGTTGTTGTTGTTATGAAATAGGAGGACTCCAGGAACGTTATCTATTTCAGTCAATATGATAGACCAGGCAGTCATGACAATTGTTCAATGGAAAATAACCTCGATTTATGGAAAATAAAACTTAAAGGAACTAAAGAGTTGGCAAGAAAGGATAGAAATTTAATGGAAAGAAAGACTCTTTTCTGAATTTCAGAAAATTCAGTAGAGCATGAACAAAAGGATTTAGCAATGAGGGCATTTGCCAACAGAAATGAAACACATTTTAATTTTCATCAGTTTTAGGGACAGCGTGGATGGCATACAAGGAAGAATTCCATTAAAGTTGGATAATATAAGAGGGAATACTTACTAAAATGGGATTTACATTTCTAAATATTCAGTGTAAAGGTGAAGTAGGAATAAGCCTGTGTTCCAGGTCTCTGGGAAAATTGCCTAATTTGGCACCCAGTGGAGTAGAAAACAAATACGCCTGAAAATTAACAACCAAAGGCTAGACTTCACGTGAATGTACTGAATGAATTCGCACTACTCCAAGCAAAGGATTTAGTTAAAAATAGTCCACTTAAATTTTCATATCTATATTTTTTCCTGATAAAAACATAAGGTTTTTTAATCAGAGATAGATTATTCACACCACCTCTTAAATTGGATGGGCACACGTTAATCACTCATTGCTTAACGCAATGGCAGTCAAATGTAGCCTGAACATAACAGGGCATTCCTTACCTGAGAAGGGTGAGGGTGTATTATGAATCTAAGAGATTTTTCTTTTCTCTTCTTTTTTTTTTTTCTTTTCTTTTCTTTCCTTTTCGCTTCTTTTCTTTTTAAGATTTTATTTATTTGAGAAAGGGAGAATGAGAGAAAGAGAGCACGAGAGAAGGAGGAGGTTCAGAGGGAGAAGCAGGTGAGCCAAGACCCAGTGAGGGACTTGATCCTGGGACTCCAGGATCATGACCTGAGCCAAAAGCAGCCGCTTAAGCAACTGAGCGACTCAGGCATCCCTATGAAACCTAGGAGCTTATATAGTTCCTCATCCTTCCCTTCCTAGGACAGGAGAGTTGTTATCTTTCTAATGTAAACCAATCCTTTCTCGGGGAAAAAAATGAAAACTCCCAAAGTCAATTAAGTTGCCCTTTGGAATGTAAAGAAATGGTTCCAGAAAAGATGTTTCTAAATCTCTCCTAAAGTCACCATTTTGCTTCTAAGGGTTGTTTGCCATTGTAATATATTTTAAACCAAGTTAACAGTAATTTTTGCTCAGAAACTCATGACTATGAAGAAACAAAAATATTTATGGAAGATTGTTTCCCAATAATAATTGCCTAAGATGTTTTATAGACATGAAAGAAAATTCTTTCAGAATGAACCTATCTTCATCTCAGGACTCAAATAGTTCCTATCTATTAATTTCCTCCAAAACTTGAGGTCATATTCATAAATAACAAATTACACAAGGAGACACTGCATGTGAATCAGAGGTAGTAAACACAGTAGGTACCAGAATCATAACAAAACTTCTCAAATGGAATTCAAAACTATAAACTATAAAAATAATAATATTTAACTTATTTAAATGCATAAAGATGGAATAAACTTTCAAGAGAAACATATCATAGAAATTAAGAAGGGACATAAAAATTAACATAATGTACATTTTTGACAAGCTTATTTATATCAATGGTTTAACCCAATAAAAAATGAAACATTTCTTATTCACACAATATTTCAGAGTAGGATTTGCTAGTTGGTGGTAATTTAAAAAGTCAGGATGTTTTGCTTCACACAGGCATTCAGAAACCTTGGTTTACATAGCCTTTTCCATCTTAACAATTCGCCGGTCAGTGTCATCCTGAGACTTGATGTCTAGCTGTCATATAGGAAAGGCAAGGGATGTATTAAGTTAGGTTTATGGGCCAGGATGATGTGATACCCACCAACTCCTGCTTACATTTAACTGCAGGAACTCTGCCACATGACAATGTCTAACCTCAAGAATGGCTGATAAATGTAACTTAGCTTTATGCCCTGAAGGAAGAGGACATCAATTTATGACCATTTAGTAGTTTGACACCCTTAATAGCGATAATAATGTTCTACTCCTGCGGAAGATATATAGCTCACAATTTTTATGCTCTTAACACAATAATCTCAAAATATATGATGCAAAAATAGACAAAACCAGAATCAAGAATTTATGGGTCTCTAATTATAGTGGGAATACAACACTGTAAAAAAATCACTATTCATAGAGCACATTTTAACAACTCGCCAAAAAATCTTAACCTAATGATTATAGGTGGAAGACTATAATAAAAACTGTGGAATATACTTTATTTAAAAGTTTAAATATAACATTCATAAACCCTGGACACATTTTAAAATATAGCTAAATATTGTTTTTAATCATTTAAAGTTGACTGTGGAGACAAAAAGCCTTCAAAAACAAAACTCTAAAGCCTTTTCACAAATTTGCTGACACACTCAAATCATATACACATCCACACACAGGTACACTCACATGTGCACGCACGCAAAGAATATGTGCCCATGTGTTTTCTATTGTTGCTGCCATAAATTACAACAATCTTACAGATTAAACCAACAGAAATTTGTTCTCCTAATGGCCTGGAGCTCACAAATTTAAAGGGAGTCCTACAGAGTTAAAATCAAAGTCAACAGGGTTAGTTTCTTCTTGAGGCTCCAGGGGAGAACCCATTCCTTGTCTTTCCAGCTCCTACTTGCTGCTAGCAGTCCTTGGTGTGTGACCACATTATCCCAGTCTGCTCCATCATAACCCCTTCTCTTCTGCAGTGAAATATCCTCCAGACTCCCTTTAATGAGGAAAACTTTCATTACATTTAGGACTCACCTAGGTAATCCAGGATAATCTCTTCTTCAAGATCCTTAATTTTAATTTTATCATATCTGTTAAACCCCCTTTGTCACAAGATGTAACATTCACAATTTGCAGGAATTAGGGCCTGAATATCTTTAAAAGCCTAACAATTACAGAGTTGGGAAAACAACACTCCCAAACTTATTTTATAGAACTAATATAAGCTGGATACAGAGTCTATCCAGATAAGTTTAAGAAAACAATATTTATATTTAGAATGGAAAATTTCTTAAACAAATTGGTAGCAAACCAAATCTAACCACGTATTTTAAAAAGGGTAAGGTTATAAGACAATTTTTTATTAAAAGATGCAAATTTACAAATGAATTAATAAAACACATTAACAAGTCAAAGAAAAAATGATCACACATTTAATAGAAGCAATATAAAAGTTGAATATAGCAGAAATCATTTGCTATAAACTGCTTAACAAAGTGGAAATGAAAAGAAACATCCTTAAATTGATCACATGTACCTTCAAAGTTAAACAGCAAATACTATATTTAGTTGTTAAAATATAAAAGCATTTTTATGTTCAAAGTACATATGAGGACCTAATATCACCACTTCTTTTTAACATTGTATTGGGGATCCTACCCAGTTCAAATAAGTAATATTTAAGGGTAGAAAAATAGAAAAAATATTATTTACAAATTATATGACTATCTAGAAAAATTTTAGGAATTATTAAGTTTTTCAAATTTTCTGGATTTCAAGTCAGCATTCAAAACCAATCACTTTTATATACCTCATCAGCAACAGGCAAATAAGAAGATGAAATATAAAGAGAAAAATGAAATTCATGAGGCATAGTCCTAAAGAGACATCAAAATATGAAGTATCTATAGAAAATACAATACAATTTCACATACTTTCCAGATTGTTAAAAACATTTAAAATAACAAAAAGATACAGAAAAATCCACATCTCTATACTACTAGAAAAAATATTTGCCATTACCTGGTAAAAAGCTATATATACATGAAGTAGAAATCCCACATCTGGGTATAAAACAACAAGAAAACTCCTGGAAAACATATGTAAGAATTCCTAGTAGCTTTTCCAGTATTAGCAACACAAATAAATATAAAAATTAGAATAATGTAGTGTAATATATCCGAACTGTGTTTTACATGCCATACACTACATGTCACTTGTAATAGACAAGTGAAGATGAACAAAGAACAGTTAGTGGCTGAAACATTTAAGTTCTCAGAAACGTTTTGTTGAAATAATACAGGAAATTACAGAATATGCAGAAAATTTAATTCTTATTAGTTGTTAAAGACAGAAAACATTAAAAACTGTACAATATACAATGTATAATGATACAACTATATTTGGTAAACATATTTTAAATAAGCAAGAGAATCATAAGTACAAAATTCTGCATAATGGCTTTATTTGAGAGTGAAAAAGTGTAGTTAAATCAGGGAACTCTAAAATTAATGAAATAAATAATAAAAGGTTTTGGTAACATTTCTATCATAAATATTCTTTTCTACTTATTAACATTTAATAATATTTTAAAAATCAGTGACTGAACCATAGAGAGCAAGAAAGAATTCTCAGGGTTTTATAACTAAGAATCAAGGCAAATTTTTATATCAAAATTTATCAAGTTTAGGATCTATGCTATTAAAAGCATCTACAAGTGTTTCTAAAATATATACAAATAAAAAAAATCACCTTGGATGAAAGTGATAATAGGAAACAATATTTTTGACAAAAAGTTTGAATATAAGTTTCAAATGATTTTTTAGTGAAGCAAGTAGATTATGACAAATTGCTGAATCTTAAACATAGGTTTGAAATTAAATAGTATAAAATTATTTTAAGCATAACCTAACTAACACTCAAATTGTGTCTTATGTTTTTCATGTGGAAAACACATTTTACCATTTATTTTTCCAAAAGGAATAGCTTGGAATTTGCAGCTAAGATCACAAGGGTTTGAAATACATATCATGTTGAAATAGTGTTTTGCAGGTTAATTTTATGTACACTGTTATGTTATAGAAAGTTTATTGAATATGCAATGTTCAACAGTTAAGTCCTAGTTTTTCCTGCTTGGAAAACTTGGATTAGGCCAAGAAACAAATATTTTTGGTGAATACAAAAGATAATTTTGATAGGAATAAGTAGTGAGAAGCCCATTTTGAGAAGTTCTTGTTTTAAAGCAATTCATGCTTCTCAATAAAAAGAGAGAATACATATTAGAAATTTGCTAAAAGAGTAGATCTTGGGGTACCTGGGTGGCTCAGTGGGTTTTGGCTCTGATCATGATCCCAGGGTCCTGGGATCGAGCCCCACATTGGGCTCTCTGCTCCACGGAGAGCCTACTTCCTCCTCTCTCTCCCTGCCTGCCTCT
>PISX010033318.1:0-15218 GCA_004024625.1 Mellivora capensis | reverse complement strand
GGGGTGGGAGGTTCGGGGAGCCTGGTTGTGGTTATTATGGAGGGCACGCATTCCATGGAGCACTGGGTGTGGTGTAAATCTATGAATTCTGTTATACTGTAAAGAAATAAAAAAATATTTAATAAAAAGAATGAAGTTCACCAGAATGATATCCTTAAATTAATCCTGTCCTCGTGCATTCTTATCCTGTAGGATGGGGACAAATCATGAAAAGCTTCCCCACACCCAGTGGTGCTGGCAGGATGGGAGGGAGATGACTCATAGCAGGAATGCATGGAGATCCACGCATCCTGTGTCCACCACAGAAATAAGAAATTTATCTGCAGAGGAAGCCCTCAGCAGCAGCATCCTGAGGTCACAGTTGGAGCCCCATAGGATCTGGGAGAGGAACAGACATCACAGTCTCAGTTCTGTTGAGGGTCACACACACTTTTCACATGGAATGGGAGCCTTAGTCTTCAGGGAACGGTAGGGAAACAGGAAGCTGAGGACACCCAGGGACCACTGGAGCTGTGAAAGGGTACAATCGGGAAGAATAGAATGACTGTGTACCCAGAGACAGGCAAGAATACATGGACTTGGTGCACTGTTGGAGGAGGGAAAGTGACACGTGCATGCGTCCCCTGAACCAGGTTCCTGGGAGCACATGAGGCTAAGGCTACATCAACGAGTCAGAGTCCTTGTAGTCTGAAGCCTTCCACCACATTAACGGCTGTCACCTGAGTAGAGCAGAGGAGTGTACTGGAGAGTGGAAGTAGATTCTACATGGGGGAGATCAAGGGGATCACAGTGCTGATCCTGGAACAGAAACAGGGGATCTCTCGAGGAATCTGAACTCTTGTGTGGCTACATCAGAGACACATTTCACTGCTAATACCCAGACAGCCCCAGCTTTCCAGGGGGCCAGGAAGAGAGTCACACACACCACAGCATAGGCCTCACAAAAGGAGGGTGTGATCACCTACAGGAAGCATAAAACATAGCAATATAATATCAAGAGCCCTATGCATGTTAGACATTCATGAAACCCCACCATAATTCCAGGGGCTCCGTACTGTTAGGGAACATCTCTGTTCCACGCACCCCTCTATTCTCTTGTGGTTCAAGTCCTGGATGTGCAAGTTTGGCGACAGCAGCTCCATGTACAAATCATGTGGAAATTTGTCAAAGCTGGGTCACTCCACTGTATTTGGTAATTCAGAGCTGCTCCACTCATCATGAGTGAATTTAACTCCCCCTAAACTCCTGCACGACCAGGTATGTTCATGTGTAAAGGACATGAGGATGGCAGAGCTGTCAGATTTTGTCATTGCTCCAATCAGTGTCACATCCCTCGGAGCATCCTGGGTGAACCCTCATCACTCCGTGACACATTTACACAAGTAACGCCTTCTCTTGTCCTGCAATGACACTTCACACCTGTGTGACAGGGGCATGTCACCCCCTTTAACCTGTGTCCTCATCATTGTACTCAGTAATTTAGATTAGTGCTCTGTGAAGGCCCTTCTCTTGGTATCTTCATGAAGAGAACTGTGGATGCATATCTTGTCTCCTGGCTCCCCTGTAGGTTGTTAATGTGAATTAAATAATAAATACACTACCTGCCTGATAGAGGGATTGAAGATCAAGAGAAGTTGGCAGATTCAGTTATGAGGACACACCTGGACTTTTGTTAGTCCAATTCGTGGACTGTAGATTAGAGGAGACACCCACAGCATCCAGGTCCATGGGAGTCTCAAACTCATGAGGTGTTCTCTGGGCCCTTGATCTGCACAGATTGATGTGAATGTCCACCCTAGCTCCAGGGTGTGTATGGGCCTGGATGGAGGCAAGCTGACGTCATTGCTCAGAGATTAGGAAATAAACAGGAGTGATCATATTTATATGAATACAGGTGGGTTCCTATGGTTTTCTCATCCCCAGGAGCAAAACACCTGGCAGGTGGGGTAACAGTTGTCTATGATGTGGACATTGTCAGTGACTACTCTGGCTGGATATTAGGATGTGTTCAAAAACCCATTTGGAAAAGGGTTGCATCAAAATCTGAGAGGAGAACACGGTAATTCTCTTAGATACTCAACTGCAGCAACTTCTTGCAAGATGGGTCTCTAAAAGCCAGGGAAACAATCAAAAAGGAACTTTTGGGAATTCATCAAGATAAAAATCTTCTGCAATGCTAAGTAAACAGTCAACAAAACTAAAAGGCAACCTATGGAATGGGAGAAAATATTGCAAATGACACTACAGACAAGGGGTTGATGTCCAAGATCGATAAAGAAGTTACCAGACTCAATACCCAAAAAAACAAATAATCCAGTCAAGAAATATACCGAAGGCATGAATAGACACTTCTCCAGAGAAGACATACAAATGGCCAACAGACACGTGAGAAAATGCTCCAAATCTCTTGTCACCATGGAAATATAAATAAAAACCACAACGAGATTTTAACTTATATGGGTTAGAAAGGCTAAAATTAATAAGACAGGGAACAAAAAACGTTGGAGAGGAGGTGCAGAAAGTGGAACCCTCTTATGCTCTTGGTGGGGATGCACGTTGATACAGCCACTTTGGAAAGGAGTGTTTAGGTTCCTCAAAAACTTAAAATAGAACTACCCTATGACTCAGCAATTGCTCCACTAGGCATTTACCCCAAAGATACAGATGTAGTGAAAAAAGGGGCACATGCACCCCAATATTTATAGGATTCATGTCTACTATAGTGAAACTGTGGAAGGAGCTGAGATGTCCTTCCACATATGAATGGATAAAGAAGATATGGTTCATATATACAATGGAATATTACTCAGCCATCAGAAAGGATGAATACCTACCATTTCCATCAACTTGGATGGAACTAGATGGTGTTATGTCAAGTAGAATAAGTCAAGCAGAGAAGGATAATTATCCTATGCTTTCATTTATATGTGGAACATAAGGAATAGTGAGGAGGACCACAGAGAAAGTCCATTATCATATGGACTTTATCATATGGATTGTATTCACTTACTTGTGGAGCATAAGGAATAACATGAAGGACATTAGGAGAGGGAAAGGAAGAGTGAATTGAGGAAAACTGGAGGGGGAGATGAAGCCTGCGAGACTGTGGACTCTGAGAAACAAACTGAGGGTTTTGGAGTGGAGGGGGGTGGAGGGATGGGTGAGCCTGGTGGTGGGTAGTAAGGAGCCCACTTATTGCATGGAGCAATGGATGTGGTACAAAAACTGAATCTTGGAACATGAAAAATAAAATAAAATAACAAAATCAGAGATGGAGACAAACCACGAGAGACTCTGGATTCTGAGAAACAAACAAGGATTACAGAAGTGGGGGGGGGCAGTAAGGTGATGGGTGTTAAGGAGGGCAGATGATGTGATGAGCAATGGGTGTTATACAGAACTAATGAATCTTTGAACACTTCATTAAAAACTAATGATGTGCTATATGTTGGCTAATTGAACATAAAAAATGAATATATTTATTTTTTCAACATTCCCATAGTAATTCAGGGTCTCTTCTGATTCCATACAAATTTTTGGATTATTTACTCCAGCTCTTTGAAAAATACTGGTGGAATTTTTATCGGAATGACATTAAAAGTATAGATTGCTCTAGGCAGTATAGACATTTTTTTAAGGTTTTATTTATTTACCTGACAGAGATCACAGGTAGGCAGAAAGGCAGGCATAGAGAGAGGAGGAAGCGGGCTCCCTGCTGAGCAGAGAGCCCGATGCGGGGCTCAATCCCAGGACTCTGGGATCGTAACCTGAGCCGAAGGCAGAGGCTTAACCCACTGAGCCACCCAGGCACCCCGGCAGTATAGACATTTTAACAATGTTTATTCTTCCGATCCAAGAGCATGCAATATTCTTCCATCTTTTTGTGTCTTCTTCGATTTCTTTCATGAGTGTTCTGTAGTTCTGCCAGTACATATCCTTTACCTCTTTGGTTAGGTTTATGCCCAGGTATCTTATGGTTCTTGGTGCTCCAGTAAATGGAATTGATTCTCTAATTTCCCTTTCTGTATTATCATTGTCAGTGTATAAGAAACCTACTGATTTCAGTACATTGGCTTTGTATTCTGCCAGGTTACTTAATTGCTGTATGAGTTCTAGTAGTTTGGGGGTGGAGTCTTTTCTGTTTTCCATATAAAAATAAAACTGGTGGCATCACGTTCCCTGATTTCAATCTTTACAACAAAGATGTGATCACCAAGAAAGCATGGTTCTGGCATAAAAACAGACACATAGACCAATGGAACAGAGTAGAGAGCCCAGATATGGACCCTCAACTCTATGGTCAAATCATCCTTGACAAAGCAAATGAAAAAATATACAGTGGAAAAAAAGTCTCTTCAATAAATGGTGCAGGGAAAATTGGACAGCTATGTGCAGACGAATGAAACTCGACCATTCTCTTACACTGTACACAAAGATAAACTAGAAATGGATAAAAGACCTCAACGTGAGACAGGAATCCATCAGAATCCTAGAGGAGAACTTCGGCAGTAACCTCTTTGATATCAGCCACACCAACTTCTTTCAAGATATGTCTCCAAAGACAAAGGAAACAAAAGCGAAAATGAACTTTTGGGACTTCATCAAGATCAAAAGCTTCTGCACAGCAAAGGAAACGGTCAAAAAAACAAAGAGGCAACCCACAGAATGGGAGAAGATATTTGCAAATGACAGTACAGACAAAAGGTGGATATCCAGGATCTATAAAGAACTTCTCAAACTCAACACACACAAAACAGATAATCATATCAAAAATGGGCAGAAGATAGGAACAGACACTTCCCCAATGAAGACATAAAAATGGCTATCAGACACATGAAAAAAAGTTCATCATCACTAGCCTTCAGGGAGATTGAAATGAAAACCACATTGAGATACCACCTCACACCAGTTAGAATGGCCAAAATGAACAAGACAGGAAACAACGTGTGTTGGAGAGGATGTGGAGAAAGGGGAACCCTCCTACAATGTTGGTGGGAATGCAAGTTAGTGCAACCACTCTGGAGAACATTGTGGAGATTCCACAAGGAATTAAAAATAGAGCTTCCCTATGACCCTGCAATTGCGCTACTGGTTATTTGCCCCAACGATACAGATGTGGTGAAAAGAAGGTCCATCTGTACCCCTATGTTTATATAAACAATGGCCAAGGTCGCCAAACTGTTGAAAGAACCAAGATGCCCTTCTACGGACGAATGGATAAGGAAGATATGGTCCATATACACTATGGAGTATTATGCCTCCATCAGAAAGAATGAATACCCAACTTTTGTAGCAACATGGACGGGACTGGAAGAGATTATGCTGAGTGAAATAAGTCAAGCAGAGAGAGTCAATTATCATATGGTTTCAGTTATTTGCAGAGCATAACCAATAACACGGAGGACATGGGGAGATGGAGTGGAGAAGGGAGTTGAGGGAAATTGGGGGGGTGGAGATGAACCATGAGAGACTATGGACTCTGAAAAACAACCTGAGGGATTTGAAGGGGCGGGGGTTGGGAGGTTCGGGGAGCCAGGTGGTGGGTATTATGGAGAGCTCAGATTGCATGGAGCACTGAGTGTGGTGCAAAAACTCTGAATTCTGTTATGCTGAAAGAAATTAATAAAAAAAAAACAGAGAATAAATAAAACACAGCCATGCACAAACTCCTTTGTGAGTTTTCTCTGTTCTGTCTTGAGTACTGATTGGAACACCTGGAAATTCTGTTGTGGTGGTTCCTCTCCCAGCTGCAGACTGAGGGCTGGGCGTTTTTAATCAGCAGAGTGAAGGCCCTCTTTGCATGCTCTCTGATTATATAACAAATTTTCCAGGTAGCTACGTCATGATCACAGTGACCTAGAGCAGTTGTGAGGGTCCTGGGAAGTTTGGTAACCATGATTTCTTTGAGGAAACTGCAAACTTTTATTTTGTGATTGTGCTAGAGAAACTGCTTAGCACCCATTATCTTCCTTTTTTCACATATGCACCCCCTCGTCGTGATGTAGGTGCCAATTTTACCACTATTTTACGGGTGGGTATGTACACACTGCAGCACAGAATGGTTGTGTGAATTTCCAGGTGAGCACAGCAGATGAAATTGAGCCCCAGTGTCTTCCTCTGTGCTCCTCACCATTGTACCTGTTTGCTCCCTCTATCCTCCTGCAAGACAGAGCTGGAAATGAGATTTTCAGGCTTTCTGAATTTCCAGGAGTCCCAGTAGACTGATGTGTGGAAACCAGGTCTTTCTGTCATAGAAACTTGTAAACACCAAGAAGCCTTGACAGAGACTCACAGAGCTTCTGGAGATGCTGTGGGTGATCAACAACCACAAGGTTGTATTTACACCTGTTATCTCTGTACACACCAATGGAAAACTTTAAATAAAGATAAACGAATGAAATTATTAGTTAAACAATTAACGTCAGAACACCTGAGATCAGAAAGCATGCTGTTAGTTAAAGAGAATTATTTTTTTCTGAAATGGAGATCATTGCATTTCTACACTCATATTTATTTCCATGATGATATCAATTATGTTTATCCCAATGCTTCACCCTTGGCAAGTTTGGTTATTACTATTTTTGTGGTTTATTCCAAAAATAGAGGACTGTTCTGTATTTCCACAGATATCTTGGATATCAGCTTTTTGTCTGTACTGGAATTTGCGAATATCTTCTCCCATTCCGTGGGTTGCCTCTTTGTTTTGTTGACTGTTTCCTTTACTGTACAGAAGCTTTTGATCTTGATGAAGTCCCCCAAATTCATTTTCACTTTTGTTTCCTTTGCCTTTGCAGCCATATCTTGAAAGAAATAGCTGTGGCCGATGTCAAAGAGGTAAATGCCTATGTTCTCCTATAGGGTTTTGATAGATTCCTATTTCAAGGTGAGGTCTTTTATCCATTTCGAGTTTATCTTTGTGTACGGTGTAAGAGAATGGTCCAGTTTCATTTTTCTACATATAGCTGTCCAATTTTTACAGCACCATTTATTGAAAAGACTGTCTTTTTTCGATTGTATATTTTTTTCCTGCTTTGTCAAAGATTATTTGACCATAGAGTTGAGGGTCCATAACTGGGCTCTCTACTCTGTTCCACTGGTCTATGAGTCTGTTTTTATGCCAGTACCATGCTGTCTTGGTGATCACAGCTTTGTAGTAAAGCTTGAAATCAAGTAACGTGATGCTACCAGTTTTATTTTTGTTTTTCAACATTTCCGTAGCAATTCGGGTTCTCTTCTGATTCCATACAAATTTTAGGATTATTTGCTCCAGATCTTTGAAAAATAACGGTGGAATATTGATCAGAATGGCATTAAAAGTATAGATTTCTCTAGGCAGTATAGACATTTTAACAATGTTTATTCTTCCGAGCATGGAATGGTCTTCCATCTTTTTGTGTCTTCTTCTATTTATTTCCTGAATGTTCTGTAGTTCCTCGAGTACAGATCCTTTACCTCCTTGGTTAGGTTTATTCCCAAGTATCTTATGGTTCTTGATGCTATAGTAAATGGAATTATTCTCTAATTTCCCTTTCTGTATTTTCATTGTTAGTGTATAAGAAATCCACTGATTTCTGTACATCGACTTTGTATACTGCCACATTACTGAATTGATGTATGAGTTCTAGTGGTTTGTGGATGGAGTCTTTTGGGTTTTCCATATAAAGTATCATGTCATCTGTGAAGAGAGAGAGTTTCACTTCTTCATTGCCAATTTGGATACCTTTTATTTCTCTTTGTTGTCTGATTGCTGTTCCTAGGAATTCTAATACGATGTTGAACAAGAGTGGTGACAGTGGGCATCCTTGTCGTGTTCCTGATATCAACAAGAAGGCTGTGAGCTTCTTCCCATTGAGGATGATGTTTGTTGTGGGTCTTTCATAGATAGATTTTATGAAGTTCAGGAATGTTCCCTCTATCCCTATAGTTTGAAGCGTTTTAATCAGGAACGGAGGCTGGATTTTGTCAAATGCTTTTTCTGCATCAATTGAGAGGACCATGTGGTTCTTCTCTCTTCTCTTATTGATTTGTTCTATCGCACTGATTGATTTGCCAATTTTGAACCACGCTTGTAACCCAGGGATGAATCCCACCTGGTCATGGTAGAAAATCTTTTTAATGTGCTGTTGGATCCTGTTTGCTAGGACCTTGTTGAGAATCTTAATATCCATATTCATCAGTGATATTGGTCTGAAATTCTCCTTTTTGGTGTGGTCTTTGCCTGGTTTGGGGATCAGGGGAATGCTGGCTTCATAAAAAGAGTCTGGAAGTTTTCCTTCTGCTTCAATTTTTTGAAACAGCTTCAG
Organism: Mellivora capensis; assembly: GCA_004024625.1. Taxonomy (NCBI): domain Eukaryota; kingdom Metazoa; phylum Chordata; class Mammalia; order Carnivora; family Mustelidae; genus Mellivora; species Mellivora capensis. The sequence continues at coordinate 6,915 of PISX010033318.1, read as the reverse complement.
GAGAATAGGTGTTATTTCTATTTTGAAAGTTTGGTAGAATTCCCCAGGGAATCCGTCAGGTCCTGGGCTCTTGTTTTTTAGGAGTTTTTCGATCACTGCTTCAATCTCCTTACTAGATATCGGTCTATTCAGGTTGTCAATTTCGTCCTGGTTCAATTTTGGGAGTTTATATTTTTCCAGGAATGCACTCATTTCATCTCGGTTGCTTAATTTATTGGCATATAACTGTTGAGAATAGCTTCTGATGTTTATTTCTACTCCCTTGGTGTTAGTTGTGATCTCTCCCTTTTCATTCTTCATTTTATCAATTTCAGCTTTCTCTCTTTTCTTTTGCATTAGTGTGGTCAATGGTTTATCGATCTTATTGATTCTTTCAAAAAACCAGCTTCTAGTTTCATTGATACGTTCTACTGTATCTCTAGTTTCTACCTCATTTATCTCTGCTCTAATCTTGATTATTTCCCTTCTTGTGTGTGGAGTTGGTTTAATTTGTTGTTGGTTCCCCAGTTCTTTAAGGTGTAGAGACAGCAGGTGTATTCTGGATTTTTCATTTTTTTTGAGGGAAGCTTGGATGCTTATTTATTTCCCCCTTAGGACCGCCTTTGCTGTATCCCGTAGGTTTTGGACTGAAGTGTCTTCATTCTCATTGGTTTCCATGAATTGTTTATGTTCTTTGATCTCCTGGTTGATCCAAGTATTCTTAAGCAAGGTGGTCTTTAGCTTCCAATTGTTTGAATTCCTTCCAAATTTTCCTTGTGATTGAGATCCTGTTTCAAAGCATTGTGATCTGAGGATATGGAGGGAATAATCTCAGTCTTTTGGTATCGGTTGAGTCCTGATTTGTGACCCAGTATGTAGTCTCTTCTGTAGAAGGTTTCTTGTGCACTTGAGAAGAATGAGTATTCTGTTGATTTTAGGGTGGAATGTTCTGTATATATCTAAGAGGTCCACCTGGTTCAATATGTCATTCAGTGCTTTTGTTTCTTTAATGATTTTTTGCATGGATGATCTGTCTATTACTGAGAGAGGCATGTTAGGATCTCTTAATATCAATGTATTCATATCAACATGATTCTTTATCTTGATTAATAGTTTTCTTATGTAATTGGCTGCTCCCATATTGGGGGCATATATATTTACAATTGTTAGATCATCTTGGTGTATATTCCCTTTAAGAATGATGTAGTGTCCTTCTGCATCTTTGACTACAGTCTTTAGTTTAAAATCTAATTCATCTGATATGAGAATCACTACTGTTGCCTTATTTTGAGGCCCATTGGCATGAAAGATGCTTCTCCATCACTTCACTTTCAATCTGGGTGTATTCTTAGGTTCGAAATGGGTCTCTTGTAGACAACATATGGATAGGTCCTGTCGTTTTATCCAATCTGCAGCCCTGTGTGGTTTTATGGGCGCATTTAGGCCATTCACATCGAGAGTGATTATTGAGAGATACGTTTTCATTGACATTGTGTTACCTTTGAAGTCTTTCTTTCTGTAGATTGTCTGTATATTTCTATTCAATGATATTCTTAGGATTTTTCCACTTTTATATAACCGCCCCCCCCTTAAAATTTCCTGCAGTGGCGGCTTGATGGTCGCATACTCTTTTAAGCCTTGCCGGTCTTGTAAACTCTTTATCTCTCCATCCATTTTGAATGTCAGTCTTGCTGGATAAAGTATTCTTGGCTGCATGTTCTTCTCATTTAATTCCCTGAATATATATTGCCAGCCCTTTCTGGCTTGCCAGGTTTCTGTGGACAGGTCTGACATTATTCTGATGGGCTTTCCTCTGTACGTAAGGAGCTTCTTTGTCCTAGCTGCCTTTAAGAGAGTTTCTCTACAATTATAGTTCCTTATTCTTACTACCATGTGTCTCGAGCCTTTTGAGAACGTGTAATGTTGGGGGAAACCATTCTACCTCCAGTACATGAACGCTGGTTCCATTCACGAGATTGGGAAAATTTTCATGGAGAACTTGTTCCACTATATGTTCTAGACATCTTTCTTTCTCCTCCCCTTCAGGGATTCCAATATTTCTGACGTTGGAACATTTCATGGCATCATTTATTTCCCTAATTCTGTTTTCGTGGCTTCTATATTGTTTGTTCCAGGCTTCCTCCTGATCCTTTCTCTCTATCTGTTTGTCCTCCAGATCACTAATTTTATCTTCTGTCTCAGTTACCTTAGCTTTTAGGGTATTTAGATTAGATTGGAATTCATTGAGAGTATTGTGAACACCATCCCTGGTGGCTTTCAGTTCTGCCTAACATTGTGAACATCACCCCTGGTGACTTTCAGTTCTGCCCTAATCAATTCCTTTTTGTCATCCATGGTTTTCTCCAACCTAGCTATTACCTGGATAATTGTTAGCCTGAATTCCCTCTCCGACATATTGTCAATGTCGGTAGCCATTAGCTCCGTTGCTGAAGGCCCATCCTCTGAATTTTTCTTCGGTTGGGCATTCCTCCGCCTAGTCATTTTGGTGAGAGTTGGCTGACTGGATGTAGCTGGATGTATCAATGGTGGTGCAGTCAATTTGCACCCTGGAACGCTTCTGAGCAGTCAAGAGTCCCCACCCATAGGAAAGAAAAAAAGAAAGAGAGAAAGAAGAAAAGAGAGAGACAGGAAAAAAATAAAGATAAAAGAGAAGGCTCAGCACAAATGGGCCCCAACGTAAGATTTATGAAGTATACAAACAAAAACAGAGAAACAAAAAGACTGATAAAATATATGACAAGAGAAGAAAAAAAAAATATATATATAGAAGCAAAACAAAGAAACAAACTAAAATGAATCATGAGAGACTATGGACTCTGAAATACAAACTGAGGGGTTTTGAAGGGGCGGGGGGTGTGAGGTTGGGGGAGCCAGATGGTGGGTATTATGGAGGGCACGTATTGCATGGAGCACTGGGTGTGGTGTAAAAACAATGAATACTGTTATGCTGAAAAGAAATAAAAAAAAAGAACCTCAAGTATAAGATTTATATACTACCAGAACAAACACAAATACACAGAAACACTGGCTGATGGAAAAAATGGGAGAGTGGTTATAAATTCTCAGTGTCGGCGAGGAAGATTATTTTGATTCTTCTTGGATGTATCTTGATATCTTTGTTAAAGGACTCAACTTTGCTAAGATAACGGGGGATTAAAAATTGGTTTACCTATAGGGGTAGCATTGATTGGGGAAAGGGGAGTACCTTGAAGTTTAACTCTATATGAATATTAAAACATAAAAATAAAGAAAAGAATGAACTAAACTAAACTAAACTGAAATTTAAAAAAATTTAAAAAGTAGAAAAGCAAAAGAAAAACATGGGTATATGTATCAAAAAGTTCAGGTTAAAAGGTTATTATGGAATTTGATGTACTGGACATCTCACTGTGATGGTAAATAGGCTAAAAAAATCTATGTAAAAATTTTCAAAAAATTAAAAATGAGCCATAATAGTGGGAACGAATAAAATAATAAAAGTTGTATCTATGAAGTAGTGGTGGTTGTTCTCTTGTCGTTCCCCCCCCCCATTGGGTTTCTGGGGGAGGGGCCTGCCCCGTGGGTTTTGAGCCAGTGTTTCCTGAGTTAAGTCCTCCTGCCCCCTTCAAGGGGATGGGCTCTGAGGAAACCGGTTTTTCAGGCTTTTGTTCTCTGGAGGTTTTTTTGTTTGTTCCTTTGTTTTCTCTCCCTTTGGCAGCTCTTGATGGTTTTAGGAGATTTAGAGGAAAGCAAATTGCACCCAGACCTCCCTCTCAGAGAGAAGCCTCAGTCTCTTCCCCTCTGGGTGCTTCAGTGCACATAAATTCCCCCTTGGTTGCTGTCAGATCACGTTCCCAGTCACTGTCCCTGGGACACAGGAACTCCTGCTTGTACCCAAAACCACAATAGCGGCAGCTGTCTGGGCAGCTCCAGCCCGCCAGAGAGGTTCCAAGCGGGGATCGCATACTGAGATTTTCCTGCTGGGCAGGCAGGGACACTCAACCTTTTCAGGTACCGAGAGCTCCAGGTTGGCGCCTCCATGCCCCTCTCTCAGCGGAGAGTGGGTGTTGAGTCTCAGGCTCTGATAGCACGGCATGGCACTTGTATGGTTACTGCATAAAGGTTGTGTTTCTGCTGGCTGGGGAGGCTTCCAGGCCCTCTCGGGAGCCACACCCCACGCATCCTCAGCTGCACTGGCTGGCAGCTCAGGGACCAAGACCGGGTTTCTTCACGCACTCTCTCTGGCTCAGAGCCAGGGCTGGCTGTCCTTGGTCCAGGGACTTAAGCCCCTGTCCCTAACCGTCCTGATTCCCTCAATTTCTCCCCATGATCCTTTGCTCCTTTTGAGTGCTTTCTACCAGACTCCAAGTTAATGTTGGTCCTCAGTCTTATGGCACTCTCCTATTGGGGTATTCCTTTCCAATGGGTCGCTTCTGGTGGCTCCCTCCCCCTTTTGTTTATCTTCTGATACCAGTCTGACGTTCCCACTCCACTTTACCTGCCTACTGGCATCTTCTGTCCCCGTAGAGGTCCAGAAGTGTATAATTCTAATCTCAGGATGATTTCGTGGATGATCAGAGTTCCTTGGTAGGTAATTAGCTCACGTTAGGGTATAGGTTGAAATGGCGCCTCATCCTAGTTCCCCGCCATCTTGTCCTTCCCTCTCTTTCTCTCTAAATAAATAAAACATAAAAAAAATTGTGCCATGGTGGTCTTCTATATCCATTTCTCTATAGAAAACAAATAAGGACTCTGGGTAACTACATTGATTAAGCATCTGTTTTCATATTAGGTCATGATCTGGGATCAAGCCACAAATCAGGATCTGTGACCAGCTAAGAATGGGCTTCTCCCTCTCCTTCTTTCCCTCCCCTTACACGTACAATCTCTGTCTCCCAAATAAATGAATAAATCTTACAAAGAGAATACACAAGTTCATCAATGATCAACAACACTAATCATCAGAGATATCTAATCCCAAAACACTGATATATCAACCCAGAGCTTTTACCAAGGCTATGAATATAACTAAAGAAAATGAGAGTGGACCCCATGTGAGAATGGACCTCCACCAAGAATGTAGTGAGCAGGGAGTGGTGAGCACTCCCCTGGAGTGCTCTGGATGGGAGTACCATATAGTGTAGTTATTATGGAAACCAGTGTGGTGAGTACAACCCACTAAACATTTCCAAGCCTGTTCCTGTCCAAGTCAATTCATTTCTACCTGTGTGTGCAGAAGGTCTAGACCTCAGGTTGTGGGGAGAGGCAGCAGCAGGAGACGAATGGACTCAGAGGAGGTGTCCTAATATATTCCTGCACACCTGCAGAGGAGAGGCAGAGACAGAGACCCTGGAGGGGACAGCTGCTGTCAGAAAACATGTCAGACTCTGGGCTCAGCAACTCTCCATTCTGAGGAGCCCGAGGTAGGTGGGTTCAGTTTGTGCAAACTCCATACATGAGGACATTGATGACAGTGGGACAGCATGAAGCCTGAGGCAGGGGAGCTCATCATCTGGGTAGGGGGAAGCAAGAGATAAACAAAGCCCAACCAAACCACTGTCACCATGGGTTCTCTGTGTGAATGCAGCAGACTACGTGGCCTATGTCCTCTTTGAGAGTGCTGACCTTCACTCAACATCATGTCCTGAGGTTCCCCTGAGCTGATGTGTGCATCCGTAGTGTGATTTCTTATTGTAAAATATATTCCATTGATGGATGTTTTCTTCTTGGATTATTATTTTAATTTAGAAAGAATTTTCTAAATTATTTAAAATAATTTTTTAATAATAAATTCTAATTTTCTAATTATTATTCTTAACTTCTAGCACAAATAAAGATGTTATAAATATTCATATGCCATTTTTATGTGAACATAGGATTTCATTTTTCTGTAGCAAACACTCATGGGTGGGATTTCCACGTCACACTTTACTGGTATCCATCTCTAACTTAATAAGACTCCAAATGTTTTTCCAGGGATGCTTTTTCATTGTTCATTCCCACTTACAAGGTGTAAGGCCTGAGGTATAATACATGGTCACCAGGATGGTATGGTCAGTGCTTCTTTCATACCTGAGCCATTCTGATGAATGCATAGGGTATCTCATTGTTGTTTGACTTGAGTTTTCCTGACAATCCGTGGTGGAGCGAGACTTCTCCTGTGCTTACCTAACATCTCTATATCCTCCTGGATCCAATTTCCACACAAGGTTCTGCCTATTTTACAGATGGTTAATGCCTTTTTTACATTGTGTTTTCAGTGTTCTTAGCATATTCAGGATGCAAGTCCTTTGTTGGCTATGAAATTCTTGCATATTGTCCCTTAGATTTTAACTCGTCCCTCCTCATCGTGATTGTCAAGTGGGCAGAGAAAAAGTATTTGATTTTCACAAAGTCTATTTATAATATTTATTTTTATGCATCCTGATCTTTTAACTATAACTTTTGAATTTTATGATTATTGGTTGCCTGTGAATAGTTTCTTGATTTTCATTCTGTTGGAAAGTCTTGACTTTTTTTCCTGGCCTCTCTGAGTGTTGGCTTTTTCCCTAAATAGTCTCTGGTAACTTGGTGGTTTTAGTTGCTTTCAAATTTATAGACTCGGTTAATTCCTTTTCACAATATAGTTTTCGTAAACTGTAGACAATTCTGTTCCCGTGCTCAAACTTGAACTTGAGATTTCATGACAGATGCTGTCCTGTGTCATTTCCCCCAGTTTGTTCATAGGTTGAATACATGTGCTTCTGGTGTCAGTCACAGACATTTCATTTCCAAGTGTTGTGTTTTCTATGTGTTTTGGTGATCTGGAGCTTTCTGCACTCACCTGAGTCCTTGAAGAAGATGTTTCCTTCACAGCTCTGAGGTGAGACCCTGAAAACTCATTTTGCACATGTGCCAGTGTCTGACACTCCATGAGAACACATTTATTCTTTTTTC
>PISX010033317.1:0-15219 GCA_004024625.1 Mellivora capensis | reverse complement strand
TGTATGTTACAGACTTCTTTTCCCGGGCTGCTTTCAGGATTTTCTCTTTGTCGCTAAGACTTGTAAATTTTACTATTAGGTGACGAGGTGTGGACCTATTCTTGTTGATTCTGAGGGGGGTTCTCTGCACCTCCTGGATTTTGATGCTTGTTCCCTTTGCCATATTAGGGAAATTCTCTACAATAATTCTCTCCTATATACCTTCTGCTCCCCTCTCTCTTTCTTCTTCTTCTGGAATCCCAATTATTCTAATGTTGTTTCGTCTTATGGTGTTACTTATCTCTCGAATTCTCCCCTCGTGGTCCAGTAGCTGTTTGTCCCTCTTTTGTTCAGCTTCTTTATTCTCTGTCATTTGGTCTTCTGTATCACTAATTCTTTCTTCTGCCTCATTGATCCTAGCAGTAAGAGCCTCCATTTTTTATTACACCTCACTAATAGCTTTTTTTATTTCAACTTGGTTAGATTTTAGTTCTTTTATTTCTCCAGAAAGGGCTTTTATATCTCCAGAGAGGGTTTCTCTAATATCTTCCATGCCTTTTTCAAGCCCGGCTAGAACCTTGAGAATTGTCATTCTGAACTCTAGATCTGACATATTCCTAATGTCTGTATTGATTAGGTCCCTAGCCTTTGGTACTGTCTCTTGTTCTTTTTTTGTGGTGAGTTTTTCCACCTTGTCATTTTTTCCAGATAAGATTATATGAAGGAGCAAATAAAATACTAAAAGGTTGGCAAAGACCCTAGGAAAATGCCCTTTAAAGAAAAAATTGAATTAACTGCAAGACTAAAGAATCATGGGGAGAACGCCATGAATTCCGCGCTTTGCTTTCTCCTCCTCTGGAGTTCCGCTGCTCTCCTTGTTAAGTGAACTTGGTCTTGGCTGGATTTCTTGTTGATCTTCTCGGGGAGGGGCCTGTTGTAGTGATTCTCCAGTGTCTTTCCCCGAGGCAGAGCTGCACCGCCCTTACCAGGAGCCAGGCTAAGTAATCCGCTCGGTTTCGCTTTCGGGAGCTTTTGTTCCCTGAGCGCTTTCTCTAGAGTCCGGAGGACGGGAATGAAAATGGCGGCCTCCTAGTCTCCGGCCCGGAAGAGCTGAGATTCGGGGCTCCACTCCTCAGAGAAAAGCCCCCGCTACTCCCATATCCCTCGCCTCCGGCCGCGCTCCGAGCGGCCCAGCCTGCGACCGGTTCAAGGTAACCCCGAGCTGAGAGCTCACTCCTCGGCTCTCTGTAGCCGGCTTCCCCACTCTGATACCTGCGAGCTCTGCGACACTCAGACACCCCCGATCCTTCTGTGACCCTGCGGGACCTGGGGCCACGCTGACCCCATGTGGGCTTCACCCCGGTTTAGCCTCTGGAGCGATGTCCCTCCGTGGAGCAGACTTTTACAAGTCCCGATTTAGTGCTCTGTGGCTCCGCCGCGGCCCCTCCCCCACGGTCTATCCTCCCGTCGCTTTCAATTCACTTCTCCGCCGGTCCTACCTTCCAGAAAGTGGCCGATTTCCTGTTTCCAGAATTGCTGTTCTTCCTCTCTTCGATCTCCCGTTGGATTTGTAGGTGTTCACAATGGTTTGATAAGCTATCTAGCTGATCTGCTGCTACCTGATGTCGTCTCAGCTGCTACTTCTCCGCCATCTTGACTGCCCTCTCCAAGGGAAATCATTTTGCTTGAGTATAGGCTAGACAGTCTTTACTTGGTTCCCTGCTATGAAAGGGAGGAGATGGGAAATTCGAGACAATGGCATCCTTGTAACATATTTTGCTTACTTACAGATACAAATCAAGATAGAGCATCACATTTAAATGATTAGCCTCATCCATATAAGAGTAAGCAGGATCCTGGTCAATAAACATAGGGTGTTTTTTTCCCCCCTTCTTCCTGAGATAAGAATCATCAGGGCACATTTGTTACCAAGAGTGAAGAAGTGAAAATTATATATGCACTTAATGTGGCCAACTAGCATCATTCTCTATTTGTTTCTAGTGGAAGATTAGTGTTATTTTCCCTCATATTAACTTGGCTTTACTATAAAAGTAGTCACTTCCCCGGCATCCTACAAACTGTCAGGTCCCGGGCCTTCACCTGTGTGGCTTCCCTTTCCTGAAAGCCACCCCCATGTAAATCTGTCACTTAAGGTCAAGTTCATGACCCACCTCCTGCTATCTTGCCACATTTTCTCATTCTAAGAAACATTACATGGAGCTCAGTGCCCTCTCTGCTCTGTCTTGTGCTGATCAAGACAATATCTGCCTACACACATGTTTTTGTTTGGCCTGCATGATTTGGCTTCACAGAATTTTTTTTTTTTTTAGTTTTATTTATTTATTTGAGGGAGAGCAAGAGAGCACAAGTAGGGGGAGTGGTAAATGGGGACGCAGACTCCCTGCTGTGCAAGGAACCTGATTTGGGAATCAATTCCAAATCCCATGACCTGAGCTGAAGGCAGACACTTAACCAAATGAGCCACCCAGGTGCCCCCCAGACTTTGTTTTTTAAATTTGTTTTAAGTCGAGTTACTTGCCAACTTTAAAAAATCATGAAATTCTACATAAAGCTCCAGCCTTCTGTTTTTTCTTGGGAAGCCATAAGAACTGATAACTGCATAGCCATATTCTTCTGTGACTACAATTATCCAGAACTGAGTAGCTGCTTTCTGAGACAGGAGAGTAGATGCTGGGGTGCCCCCTGCAGTCCCGACTCCATCACCACTTGCCAAGTCTTTGCACCTAGCTGGCCAGCTGATTTCCAACCACACGCTGATCAGGTTCTTTGTATCAGGTGTCCCTCTGCCCATGGAGCCTGCTCTGTCTCATTGCAGGACAGGAAGTACCAGGCAATAAATACCTCCTCACCTCCTTCTGAGGGCAGCTCTCAACCAATGACTTCAAAAAACTCCCTCACCATCTAAAGATTTCAGAGTACCGACACCCTGGTGGTCTGTTTGTGGTCTAGAGATGTGAAATAACTACTCCAAAATATAGTGGCTTAAAAACTATATTATCTCTCACTATCCTATGGGTTACCTGGGCAGTTCCTCTGCTTCACGTGGTGTCAGCTAGTCAGGGGCAGGGGGCGGGAAGGTTGCACTCATGGGCAGGCTCAGGTAAGCTGGACCATCCAAGGTAGCTGGAGAAGGTACTGGAAGTCAGCTGGGAGCACAGTTGTATTTGTCTAAGAGTAAGCATGCCAAGAGAGTGATACAGAACCTATGAGCTTCTCATGACCTGGCCTCAGAAACCACACAGTGTCCCTCCTCACCATATTCTATGAGTCAAGCAAGTCATGGGACTGTTCAGACTAAAGGTGAGAAGGATGAGAGGCCACCTGTCCAGGGAGACATGATGGAGAGTTTGTACACATCTTTGATTTAGCACTGACTGCCATTTCATTACTTAAGCCACTGATTCAACATTTAGTGAACATCGGAGGAACAACATGAATCCGACATGATATCGGCCCTGGAGAAGCTCATTTGGTGGATTGGCTTGTGACTGGAACAAATTGAAGCCCACCTCCACATTCGTCATGGGTCCCATGCAGTTGCACATGAGAATCACCTGGACTTTGTTTAAACAAAACAAAACAAAACAAAACAAAAAATACACACACACACACACACACACACACACACACACACACTTTACCAGAGGAGCATCTCACAGTTTCCAGGAGCCCTTAGAATGCTGCCTGTCCTGCCTAGGAGTGGTCTTCAGTGGCACTGTACGTGGAAACAGCCTTGGTTGTTTGCTTGAAGTCAGATTCTTGGGCTCCCACTCTCCAGATGCTTGGACTCATGGGTCTAGGGGGAGGATAGAGAGTCTACCTTTTTAGGAAGGATTTCAGGAGGTTCTGGTATGAATGGTCCACAGACCTCATCTTGTTGTGTTTTCCAAACTCCGCATTTTAAAGGAAGCGTGTGTGTGGAATCTGTATGAACACCTGTGATCAGTTGAGTTTAATTGCACCACAGCTGGTGTTGATTGCATATTTTTTAATGCGGGTTTTCAATACTCACTCCCCTAGCACAGCCTTTATGACTGAAAATCAGCACTGAGCCCAGGCCTGGCTGTCGATTTTAAGGTTTATTTAAAGGCACATGACAGCCGAAGCTGTTCATTCTTTAGCAAATGATGCCACATATGGACTTGGGAGTTTAGGGGCAGCAGGCTGAAAGTGGGATTTCGACCATAACCGGGCAGCCATCACAGTTGGCTTTAAAAACTGTGAGGGGGGTGCCTGGGTAGCTCAGTTGGTTGAGCATCCAACTCCTGATTTCAGCTCAGGTCATGATCTTGGGGTGGTGGGATTGAGCCCCAGGTCCCACTCTGCACTCAGCATGGAGCCCGCTTGGGATTCTCTCTTTCCCTCTGCCCCTCCCCATGCTTACACACACACACACACACACACACACACACTCGCAAATAAATAATAAATAAATAAATAAATTTTAAAAATCTTTAAAAAAACAACAACAGTGTGAGCTGGTTGGCGTCAATGTCAACTTGGGCAGATTATGTCATGACCCCAGTCAAGAAGGTTCTCTATCCTGAAAATAGTCATCAAGGCTACTGCAAGCCTAAATGGGTCTCTGCGTGTGAATTGGAAAAAGGTGCCTCTTCCTTCAGGCAGAAACAAACCTTCCCTGGCTTTAATGAGTGGTGTAAATGCTGAAGAGTAAAGGATGGCGGCTCCTTAAACCAAATAATACTGGACCGTTGTTACCAAAAGAGGAAGGGATAATGACTGCGTTCACTGCCCTTGGAAAAGAGAGCCCAGTATGTGGACTTTACATATGATCCACTCACCCTCTTAGCCAGATATCCCTTATGCAGCGCACGACCCATACAACTGCATTTGACAGTTAATACAAGTCTGGTTCAGAACTGAAGAATTGGAAGAGCTCCAAACATCAAATTGGAGGCTGTGAGTGTTGGTGGAAAAATAAAGGCACATGGCAATAGTTTATTCAGTAAGGCAGATGGTGAAGCCCTCTTCAGTGAAAGGTGACCACACAGAGACCTGAGGTGACATTTACCCCTGAGCAGCCACATGAGTTTCTCCCAAAGGCCACAGTGGATCACTTGGGCTCCATCTGAGAAAACGTGTTCTCTCTCAGACAACAGCCTGTGGAGGCCTGTGTCCAGTGGGAGTGGACACACTAAGACCACCTCCCCATTTCAGGTACCAGTACCTTAGTTGACCTTTGAAGAATTGCTTCCTTCTATTCCAGTTTTAATGATTTGGGTACTAATGACCCACAGCAGCTCCAGAGATGAGCAAATGACCCAGATTCAACCATTAAGATAAATCTCCCAGGAAAAAGCTTTGCTTTGGATTTCACAGACTGTGGAGTCGGCTGATGGGATAGCATGATAGCCAGAGTGTGGCCTCTGAAGTAAGATCCCAACTCCACAAACAACTAGCTGAGTGATCTTGAGCATCTTAACCCTTCAGGGGCAGAGAGGCTTTGAGGTGGCCCCCAGGAACCCCATCTCCTGATACTCATGCTTTGTGTGGCCTCTTTTCCTTAAGTGTGGGCAGGACCCGTGTCTCACTTCTAATGAATCACTTCCATGAAGGTAGCAGAATGGGGATGCCTGGGTGGCTCAGTTGGTTAAGCGTTTGCCGTCATGATCCCAGCGTCCTGGGATTGAGTTCTGCATTGGGCTTCTTGCTCGGTGGGGAGACGGCTTCTCCTTCTGTCTGCCTCTCCCCCTGCTTGTGCTTTCTGTCTCTGACAAATAAGTAAATAAAATCTTTAAAAAAAAAAAAAAGATAACAATGGTCACTTATGTAAGCTACAGAAGACTGTAACATCTATCTTGCTTAAGACTCTCTCTTGCTGGCTTGGAAGAAGTGGCTGTGTTTGGAAGGCCCAAGTGTCAAGGAAGTGAAGGTGGTCTCCAGCCAAAAGACAACCAGAAACTAAGGTCCTTGTTCCTACAGCCCACGAGTGAAGGGCCGCTGTCAACAATCAAATGAGCTCCGAAGCAGATCCTTCCCTGGTTATGCCCCAGAGGAGACCACAGCTCTGGCCAACACTGTAACTGCAACCTTGTAACACCCTCAGCGAAGGACTCAGTTAAGCTGCATCGTTTCCTGACCCAGAGAAAAGGTGAGGTAATAAATGTGAGTTGCTGTGAGGTGCTAAGTGCATGGTAATTTATTATACAGAATACATAACAGACAAACTCTCTCAGGAAGGGAATAGAAAGACAGTACCGAGGTGGAAGGTAAGGCCATCAATATGATGTCAAGTACCCTGACAACCATCAGGAGGCTTAAAATAGGACATTGTAAGGATGTGCTTGGTACACAGTAGGCACTCAATACATTGCACTTCCCTTCCCCTCCTCAGTTAGACAAGGGTCATAAGTTGGCAACCTCAGAATGCCATGCCTACTGGAAGTGTTCAAACTGAACCCAGTGCCAGGATCACCTGAGGAAAATTCCAGAAGAAGTTCAAGAGCTGGGTTTCCTTTGTGGAGGGTAAAATCATTTTATATCGTATGAAAGGCTTAACACAGGTGGAAATTGTTTCATAATTTTGCCATGTAAACCAGCTGGGATTTTCCGTCACATAAATTGGATTTTGATTTATATGTCAATAGATGCCCCCAGAAACCTCATCATTGCAAAGTTCATCGATCTCAGTGGGAACTACAGATATGGCCCTCGAGGTACCTCCCAGGGAAATAGGGCCCTCTTGTCCCAGCCCCACGTGTTGATGGGGCCTGCACGAGAGAATGGGAGGCAGGAGAAATGGGGTCACGTACTAGGGCTTTGCGGTGTCAGGCTGAGGACTCCATTCCCCAGAAAAGCTTTCTGATGGAGGTGTGGCATGGCTGGGGCGAGGAAGGAACAGCAGCCAAAAGAATGGGTTGCTGGGGGGGAGGCCAGGTTGCGACAAGTACCGAATGCCAGGATGTAGGGTTTGGGTCTGGAAGCTAGAGAATAGTGTTATCAGATTTGAATCTTCAAAAAAGCCTCTGGCTGCAGCGTGGGGAACAGGATGGAGAGGCAAGACCAGGGCAGGGACACCAGGCAAGACACCACTGGAGATGTTGTGTGAACTCAGCGGCACTCTGGGTGGTGGTGGCCTGCTGGGACAGCAGGGATGTGAGAAGTCTTGGGGGATTTCATTTTGGCAAGCTTGGTGACTGACCGGAGGAGACTGGGAAGGCTGCTCAGATGATACTGGTTTCTAATTCAAGTGGGAGAATGGTGGTGGCACAAACAGATGGAATCATGATTAAGAAATAACACAGCCAAAAAAAAAACAAAAAGAAAGAAATAACGCAGCCAATGACCAACCAGAGGTCTCAGAATGGTCCCAGAGGAGGTTTTCACGGAAAAGCACGGGAAAGCTGGATGGAGTCAGTAGAGCACAGCCACTAGCTAGGAGAAAAGTACCCCAAGTCAGCTACTTCATGCATTATACTGGGCAAAGTTCCAGCCACAGGTGACTCTTAGCATGTCCTCTCTGGGGACATCACCACCCAGCTACAAAGGAGTCATGCCATCCCCCTTTAAACCTGATAAGTCTCTTCCTGTACCAGCCTGACTACTTTGGCTGTTGGGACTTAAGGGATTAGATTGATTTGGCTGAACATTTTACTGAATGAAGGAGGTCTTTGGTTGACCAGTAACATTGACAAATATGACAAATTCATGCTCGAGGCTTGTCAATTCCATTTTCGTTGTGCTCCCTGAATTGACCTGTATCAAGTCTCAATACACTGCAATCGTTCTGTCCCTCAAGCCATCTGGCACACAGATTCTAAACTCAGAGGGTCATGGTGAGGATTTAGCAGGGATTTTTTTTGATACAAAGGAAGAGCTCAGATTTTCCCCATGACTTCACTCCCATGGCCCCCCACCATACAAAGGAGAGAATCCACACTCAGCCTAGATATTGCCACATGACATCATCATACCCATTCAGATTTGGTCTCTTCAACTAACATGTGTCCTACATTTAACCATAAATCAATTTAACCATAAATGACAGTATTTATGACATTTTGCTGAATAGGGAAGGGAATTAGACCTGAAGTAGACATTCTCAGGCCTCATGATGTGCTCTGCTTGCAAATTAAGACACCTGAGTGAGAGTTTATAGAGAGCTAAATATGGGCCAAGGGCCAACTTTTTAACTAGCTGGGGATTTAGTTCCTGACCCAGAGAATGCTCCAGTGCGGATATTCCCTGATGGGCATGAGAGAAGTCTATGGAAATTCCCCTTGCCTAGACCTAGCATGGGGCATTATACTGGGCATTTTGCCTAATCATCATTCAGTTTGGGGTCAGGCACTGTTCTAGGCACTTGGCATGTATTATCTCATTTAATGAGTCACAACTCTATGAAGTGTGTGATTTCATCTCCATTCTTCAGGAGAGGAACCTGAGGCTCAGTGAGGTTCAGTTCCTTGCCTAAAGTTACCCAATGAATAAATGTCAATGCCAAACCAAGTCCAGATATTTTGAAACCACTGGAGTGGCTTTCAGATTCAGCTTGTCATTGAAATTCACAAGACAAGTGGTAGGCTCACTGGGCATGAGGTTTACTCTGTCTTAAGAAGGGATACAGAAGGCTGGGAAGCAAGATGGTGGAGGAGTAGAAGGCTGAAATATTAGGTCCCAGGAGTTCAGCTAGACAGCTATCAAACCATTCTGAACACCTACAAACTCAACAGGAGATAGAAGAGAAGAGCAGCAATTCTACGAACAGAAAATCAACCACTTTCTGGAAGGTAGGACTTGGGGAGAAGTGAATCTGAAGGGACGGGAAGAGAGACTGTGGGGGGAGGTCTTGGCTCCCGGCAAGCGGTGAAGCAGTGGAGCACTAATCAGAACTTTTAGAAGTCTTCCACTGAGGGACGTCACTCCAGAGGGTAAGCAGGGGTGGAGCCCTTGTGCGGACAGTACGGTCTCAGGATCCATGGGGTCACGGAAAGACTGTGGGTGTCTGTGTGTGGCAGAGCTCCCAGGTATCAGAGCAGTGAAGCCGGCTACAGAGACAGAGCCAAGGAGTGAGCTCTCAGCTCAGGGTTACCTTAAACTGTGTTCCACCGCACAGTCAGACCACTGCTCGTTGAGCAGGGACCCCACAAGTGGCAGATCCTGGGATACTCACCTTCCTCCTCTGAGAAGAGTGGCGTGGGAGTGTGTGGCAGGAATGTTCTGGGTTTGGAGACTCCAAACGGGGCTATGTGTCAGAGATGGAAATACTCAGTCACAGGCTGGGTGAGCTTGGACTGCGGCTAGAGGCCAGGGAGACAGGAAGAATTGATTGCTTTTCTTTGAGGGTGCACTGAGGAGTGGGGTCCTAAGCTCTCAGAGTCTCCAGGGCCAGAGATTGGGAGGCCGCCATTTCATTCCTGTCCTCCAGAGCTCTGTGGAAAGCATTCAGGGAACAAAAGCAACAGAGAGGGAACCTGAGCAGGTTACTTAGCCTGGCCCTGGCAAGGGTGGTGCAATTCCGTCTCAGGGAAAGACAATTGATAATCACAGTAACAGGCCCCTCCCCCAGAAGATCAGCAAGAACATCTAGCCAAGACTGAATTCACCCTTCAACGAGAACTGCGAAACTCCAGAGCTAGGGAAAGCAATGCATAGAATTCATGGCTTTTTTCACATGATCCTTTAGTATTGCAAAGTTAAATTATTTTAATTTCATTTTTCTCTTATTCTATTTTTTAAACTTTTCCTCTGTCCTCTTTTAATGTTTTAAAACTATTTTATCTTTTTTTTTTAAATTTATTTGTTTGTCAGAGAGAGAGCACGTGCTAGCACAGGCAGACAGAGTGGCAGGCAGAGGCAGAGGGAGAAGCAGGCTCCCTGCCGAGCAAGGAGCCCGATGTGGGACTCGATCCCAGGACGCTGGGATCATGACCTGAGCCGAAGGCATCTGCTTAACCAACTGAGCCACCCAGGCATCCCTAAAACTATTTTATCTTAACAATGACTTTTCTAAAAAAATCTTTTAAAATTTTCATTGTTATAGTCATATTTTGTCCCTCCATGGTATTTAAACTTACTTTTTTATACATTTAGGTTTTTTTTCTTTAAAAATTTGTGATACAATTCCATCTAATAGATCAAAATATACCCTAAATCTAGCACATGGCTTTGTTCTAGACTTCAGCCTGGTCACATTCTCTCCTCATTTTTTTTCTTTTTTCCAGCCGATTTATCTTATCAATTCCTTTTTTAAAATATTTTTAAAATTTTCATCTTTACAGTCATATTCCTTCCCTTTATCATGTTTACCCTTATTTTTGTATATATATAAAAGTTTTTCTTTCTTTAAAACTTTGTGAGGTAGTTTCTTCTAACAGATCAGAATTCACCCAAAATCAAGTGGGTGGCTCTGTTCTATTCACCAGTATATATATTTCCCTCCACCCTTTTCTTCTCTCCCTGGTTTTGGGTCTCTTCTGAGTTAGTTAGTATATATATTTTTCTGGGGTCTTTCCCACCCATTTAGTATTTTATTCTCTTGTTCATAATTTCTTATCTGGATAAAATGACAAGGCAGAAAAACTCAACACACACACACATACACAAGAACAAAAGCCAATACCAATGGCTAGGGACCTAATCAATATGGACATTGGTAATATGTCAGAACTAGAGTTCAGAATGATGATTACCAAGGTGCTAGCAGGGCTCAAAAAAGGCAGGGAAGATATTAGAGAACCTCTTCCTGGAGAAATAAAATTCCTTTCTGGAGAAATGAAAGAACTAAAATCTAACCAAGTTGAAATTAAAAAAGCTACTAATGAGGTGCAATAAAAAACGTAGACTCCTACTGCTAGGAAAAATGAGGCAAGAGAGAATTAGTGATATAGAAGACCAAATGACAGAGAATGCAGAAGCTGAGCAAAAGAGAGACAAACAACTACTGGCCCATGAGGGGAGATTTCAAGAGATAAGTGGTACCATAAGACAAAAACAATATTAGAATAATTGGGATCCCAGAAGAAGAAGAAAGAGAGAGGGGGCAGAAGGTATACTGGAACAAATTATAGTACAGAATTTCCCCAATATGGCAAAGGGAACAGCACCAAAATCCAGGAGGCACAGAGAACCCCCCCTCAAAATCAATAAAAATAGGTCCACACCCATCATCTAATGGTAAAACCTACAAGTGTTAGTGACAAAGAGAAAATCCTGAAAGCAGCTTGGGACAAGAAATCTGTAACATACAATGCTAGAGATATTAGATTGGCAGCAGACTTATCTACAGATACCTAGCAGGCCAGAAAGAACTGGCATGATATATTCAGAGCACTAAAGGAGAAAAATATGCAGCCAAGAATACTATATCCAGCTAGGCTGTCATTGAAAATAGAAGGAGAGATCAAAAGCTTCCAGGACAAACAAAAGCTAAAAGAATTTGCAAACACCAAACCAGCCCTACAGGAAATATTGAAAGGGGTCCTCTAGGCAAAGAGAGAGCCTAAAAGTTGTAGATCAGAAAGGAACAGAGACAATGTACAGTGATAGTCACCTTACAGGCAATACAATGGCCCTCAATACATATCTTTCAATAGTTCCCCTGAATGTAAATGGGCTAAATGCCCCAATTAAAAGACACACGGTATCAGAATGGATAAAAAAGCAAGACCCATCAATATGCTATCTACAGAAACTTATTTTAGACCCAAAGACACCTCCAGATTTAAAGTGAGGGGGTGGGAAACAATTTACTATGCTAATGGACATCAAAAGAAAGCTGGGGTGGCAATCCTTATATCAGATAAATAAGATTTTAGGCCAATGACTCTAATAAGAGATGAGGAAGGACACAATATCATACTTTAAGGGTATCTCCAACAAGAAGATGTAAAAATTTTAACCAAATCAGAAGAGACCCCAAATCATGGGGGAGAGAAAAGGGATAAAAAGAAGTTCAGAAAAAAAAATTAGAAAAAGAAAACAAATAAAGAAAAAATATAAAAAAGAAAAAAATATATATAAGACTGGTGACTAGAACAGGGTCACTCACTTAATTTTGGGAGTATTTTGGTCTCATAGAAGAAACTACCTCCCAAAATTTTAAACAATGAAAAACATATATAAGTTTAAACACAATGAAGGGATGGAATATGCCTATAAAGATGAAAAAAAATTTTTTTTTAATTTCTAAAAAAGGAATTGATAAAGTAAGTTGGTTGGGACAATAAAGAAAAAGAAAGTGGAGAGAATTTGCTCGGGCTGGAGACTAGAACAAGCCTGGAGCTAGATTTAGGGCATATTTTGATCTATTAGAAGAAGTTGTACCCCAAATTTTTTAGAAGAAACCCTATATGTATACAAAAAATAAAGTTAGATAACAATGAAGGATAAAATATGGCTATAATAATGAAGGTTCAAAAAAGATTATTATTTTTTTATGAAAGGTATTGTTAAGATAAACTAGTTAAAAAAACGTTAAAAGAGGAAAGGGTAAAAGTTTAAAAATTTAGCAGAAGAAAGAAAAAATAAAATTAAAAAAATTAATTAACTGCAAGACTGGAGAATCATGGGGAGAAAGCCATGAATTCCATGCTTTGCTTTCTCCTCCTCTGGAATTCTGCTGTTCTCCTTGGTAAGTGAACTTGGTCTTGGCTGAATTTCTTGTTGATCTTCTGAGGGAGGGGCCTGTTGTAGTGATTCTCAAGTGTCTTTGCTGGTGGCGGAATTGCACCGCCCTTACCAGGGGCCAAGCTAAAGTAATCTGTTTGGGTTCGCTTTTGGGACCTTTTGTTCCCTGAACACTTTCCATAGAGTTCCGGAGGACGGGAATGAAAATGGTGGCCTCCCAATCTCCGGCCCAGAGGAGCTGAGAGCTAGGGGTCCCACTCCTCAGTGCGCCCTCAGAAAAAAGCGTTCAATCAATCCCGTCTCCCTGTGCTCCGCACTCCGAGCTCACCCAGCCTGTGATCAAGCGTCTCTGTCTCTGGCACACAGCTCCGCCTGGAGTCTCCAAACCCCGCAGATCCCTGAGCTCCCCCAGGGGGTGTCTCCCCGAATCTTGTGGGGACCTCACTCACAGAGCAGTGGCCTGTGCCATGGATTACAGTTCAAGGTAACCCCGAGTTGAGAGCTCACTCCTCGGCTCTGTCTCTGTAGCCGGCTTCCCTGCTCTAATATCTGCAAGCTCTGCGACACTCAGACACCCCCGATCCTGGGGACCTGGGCCACGCTGACCCCGCATGGGCTTCACCCTGGCTTAACCTCTGGAGCGATGTCCCTCAGTGAAGCAGACTTTTAAAAGTCCTGATTTTGTGCTCCATTGCTCTGCTGCTTGCCGGGAGCTGGCCCCTCCCCCCGTGGTCTATCTTCCCCTTGCTTTGGATTCACTTCTCCTCCAGCCCTATCTTTCAGAAAGTGGTTGATTTTCTGTTTCTAGAATTGTTGCTCTTCTTCTCTTCGATCTCCTGCTGGATTTGTAGGTGTTTGCAATGGCTTGATAAGCTATCTAGCTGATCTCCTCCCATCTGATGTCATCTCAGCTGCTACTTCTCCTCCATCTTTACTCCTCCCCCCCGCCAAGAAGATGTAGAAAATTTTAAATATCTATGCCCCTGACATGGAAGCTGCCAACTATATAAACCAATTAATAACACAATCAAAGAAACACATTGACAAGGATACAATAATAGTAGGGGACTTTAACACCCACCTCCCTGAAATTCACAGATCATCCGAGCAAAAGATCAACAAGGAAATAAAGGCTTTAAATGACACACTGGACCAGATGGACATCACAGATATATTCTGAACATTCCATCCCAAAGCAACAGAATACACATTCTTCTCCAATGCACATGGAACATTTTCCAGAATAGATCACATCCTGGGCCACAAATCAGGTCTCAACCAGTACCAAAAGACTGGGATCATTCCCTGCATATTTTCAGACCACAATGCTCTGAAGCTAAACTCAATCACAAGAGGAATGTTGGAAAGAACTCAAATACATGGAGGCTAAAGAGCATCCTACTAAAGAATGAATGGGTCAACCAGGAAATTAAAGACGAATTGAAAAAATTCATGGAAACAAAGAAAAATGAAAGTACAACTGTTCAAAATCTTTGGGGCACAGCAAAGGTGGTCCTGAGAGGAAAGTATATAGTAATACAAGCCTTTCTCAAGAAATAAGAAAGGTCTCAAGTACACAGCCTAACCCTACACCTAAAGAAGCTGGAGAAAGAACAGTAAAGAAAGCCTAAACCCAGCAGGAGAAGAGAAATCATAAAGATCAGAGCAGAAATCAATTAAATAGAAACCAAAAGAACAGTAGAACAAATCCACAAAACTAGGAGCTGGTTCTTTGAAAGAATTAATAAGATTGAGGAACCCCAGGCCAGACTTACCAAAAAGAAAAGAGAAAGGACTCAAATCAATAAAATCATGAATGAAAGAGGAGAGATCACAACCAACACCAAAGAAATGCAAACAAGTATAAGAACATAGTATGAGCAACTATATGCCAGCACATTTGACAATCTGGAAGAAATGGATGCATTCCTAGAGATGTATAAACTACCCAAACTGAGCCAGGAAGAAATAGAAAACCTGAACAGACCCATAACCAGTAAGGACATTGAAGCAGTCATCAAAACCTCCTGACAAACAAGAGCCCAAGGCCAGATGGCGTCCCAGAGGAATTCTACCAAACATCTCAAGAAGAATTAATACCTATTCTCCTGAAACTGTTTAAAAAATAGAAACAGAAGGAAATCTTCCAAACTCATTTTATGAGGCCAGCATGACCTTGATCCTAAAAGCAAAGACTCCATCAAAAAGGAGAATTACAGACCAATATCTTTGATGAACATGGATGGGAAAATTCTTACCAAAATACTAGCCAATAGGATCCAACAGTACATGGAAAGGATTATTCACTACAACCAAGTGGTATTTATTCCTGGGCTGCAAGGTTGGTTCAACATCCACAAACCAATCAATGTGATACAAACATTAATAAAACAAAGAACAAGAACCATATGATACTCTAAATAGATGCTGAAAAAGCATTTGAGAAAGTACAGCATCCTTTCTTGATCAAAACTCTTCAAAGTATAGGAATAGAGGATACATACTTCTATATCATCAAAGCCATCTATGAAAAACACACAGCAAATATCATTTTCAACAGGGTAAACCTGAGAGCTTTGCCCCTAAGGTTAGGAACATGGTAAGAATGTCCACTATCACCACTGCTATTCA
>PISX010033316.1:0-15236 GCA_004024625.1 Mellivora capensis | reverse complement strand
AAATTCTATACCCTAATAATAGAAAATGAGTTCCCTTTTAAGTGCCAGGAAGAGTAATTCAAGAAAAGACCATCAGTTAGGCCTTGCTCTATGTTTTGATAATCAGTGCACTAAGGATGGGTCATTCTACAAATGATGCCCAAACAGTAGACCCTCCACAAGGGGAGGACATCGGTTCAGTCGCTGCACCAACAGCTACGGGCTCATTCCTAGCATCGTCACATTCATTGAGACAGACGCCAGCATGGCGGTTTCCAGGAGCTCCGAGAATGAGGCCTTGGTGTTTAATGATAAAGAATTCCAGCTGAGGAATTTAACAAGTCCGGAGAGGAATGGTGAAGATGGTGGCAAAACCATATACACGTACTTAAAGCCACAGCCCCGCTCACCTAAAAATGGCCAAAAAGGGAAATTTCATGTTTTGTTTATTTTACCACAACTAAAAAGAAAAATAAGAACTTAAGTACTTCAATTCTGAACACTGGGTTTGTGGCTCAGGACGCATAGAGCGGAAGGCCACTTTTGAGCACCCTTGGGGGGGGCGGGCTCCTTCGTTTAGTAGCTGTTGTTTAAACGCCTGCTGTGTACCTCACACTGAGATGGGTCCTTGACAGTCCATTTGGAGGACAAGCCAGGGGAAAAAGCAAGGACGATGAAGAATGGTATGTGCTATTGGGGGGGGTGAGTCGTGACAGCGCATTGAAGACAGTGCGGAGCCTCTTACCATCACCCACGGGCAACTGTGTTCCCAGTTTGCCCAGAGCACCGTGAACCTGGCCCACTGCCAGGACCTTCCGAAGAGGGGATATAATGGGGGCCGGCGCCCCAGTGACATTTTCAAGATTCCTTGTGTAGATGGGACACTTACTTAAAATTTGGGTCTTTGGTATATGAGCTTGGTGTTTCCCCCGAAAGAAATATGCAGAATCTTTTCTCCCTTAAGCCACAAGAAAGGAATCTCATTAATAATGTTAGTTGGCCTATTGCAAAATGGGTATTAGTGACCTGGAAAGGGGCAGCATCTTCTACTTTTAAATGCGACAAGGCCCTTCCATTGTTGGTGTCCCTACTCAGGTGGGGGGGGGGTAGTAGGGTGTGGAGTCTCTTTTCCATGATATTACTCTCTGTTTTCCTTTTAAAAATATATATATATTTATTTATCTGAGAGAGAGAGAGCATGAGTGCAGGGGAGTTGAGGGGCAGAGGGACAGAGAGCATCTTCAACAGTCTCCCCGCGGAGCACAGAGCCAGACAGGGGGCTCCATCCCAGGACCCTGAGATCAGGACCCGAGCCAAAACCGAGAGTCACACACTCAGTGGACTGAGCCACCCAGGTGCCCCACCCTTTGTTTTCATAGAGGACAAAATGAGGCTAAATGAGTACTGAGTTCTTACTCCCTTTTTTTTATTATTTAATATTAACTACCCTAACATCATATGTGGTCCAGGAAGAGGGATATTTTTCTAGGTTTTCATGCTAGCACCTCCTGCCATTTGTGTCACAGTATTGGAAGGCTTTGTGATCTGCTCAACACTGCATGAGCACTACGGAGAGAGCTACTGCTCTAACAGTATTCATGAAGGTGGTGATTTCAACCGGTCTCTGATTCTTTCTCAGCCACCAAGAATCTCCTACATTCTGGACAACATTCTTCTTAGCAAGTAGGGCCTGTCCTGGTATTTAAACCGTTTCACTTGGATGTGTCACATCTTCCCTTCTTGGTGCTAACTCCCCCATGAAGATAAGCGTTAGCTGGTCGATTGGTGAACGCCTCTTTATGTATCTATCTCCCGTGTGTCAGCACTAATAAACCAAGGCATCACTATGTGCTTTTTTTTAGTCTCCAGGAAGAGGTACCAAGCCAGAGGGGAAAATAAGTAAAGTGTACAGCGTTTCATAAAAATCTTAGGAGACTTGATCCCAAACGATAACATATCCAAATAGCAAAGAAAATGCAACTTTCAACAATTGAGAGATATTATAAATAACCTGAAAAAAAGATTTTAACTATATTTAGAGAAATGTTTTCCTAAACTAAGTATCAATATACATTCAATTTTTTAAAAATAATAACAAACCAGAAAAACACTTCCTCTCAAAATCACTTATAACCTCAGCCAGAAAGAGAATGCCACTAATATTTCTGTGCGTGTCCTTTTAATATTTTAAATATCTTTAAGAATGAATGAGAAAGGGGGTGGGAGGGATGGGGTGGTGGGATTATGGATATTGGAGAGGGTATATGCTATGGTGAGCTCTGTGAATTGTGTAAGACTGATGAAATTATAGACCTGTACCCCTGAAACAAATAATGCATTGTATGTTAATAAAAAATAAAAATTAAAAAAGAATGAATGTGATAATACATATATGTATTTTTAGAAATATATAGCCACGTTGTTGCCAATTGCTTTTTTGCTGAGCCATATATTATTGATATTTTCCATGTCAAGAAACAGTATCCTTTAAAATAATTTTAATGAATGCCTAATATTCTCTTCCATATATTTTGAAAAAGAAGACCATAATTTGCTTAACCAGTCCCCTATTGCTAGAAATGTAGAGTATTTAAAAGTGTTTTGTTTTTATAAGCAAGGCTATGATAAATGTACTTACATATACATCTTTATGCAACTTTATAATTGTTCCCTTAAGATAAACTCATGGAAGCAGAATTACAGGAACTTCTCCCTTTTTTAGTGTTTTATTTAGCAAAATGACAAACCTATAGAAAAATTGTAAGAATAGAACAAATATCCTTATACCCTTTGTCTAGAATCATTTGTTGTTAACTTTTCTCCACATTTATTTGTATTTCTCCCTCATTTATTACCTTCCTCTCTCTCTTTCTCTCTCTGGACATTTCACACCTTTATACTTTACCATTTTTTTTCCCTTAGGAACAAGGATATCCTCCATAACCACAGTAAATGGTTAAAGTCAAGAAAATTCATATTGATACCACACTATTACATAACTTGCCAGCCATGTTCAATTTTTGTCAATTGTTCCAAAACTCTCTCTCATTTTTTTCTATCTATGGGCACACCAAAGGTCATGCATTGTATCTGCATCTCCTCGAACCTAGACCAGTTACCCCCAGATACTTTTTTCCTGTGATTGCTCTTTTCCAGGCCAGATGCTTTTCAGAAGTCCCCTCCATTTAGATCTGCTTGATTGTGTGCTCATAATCCCATTCCTGTTAAAGCTTTTCCAGCATCGATATTTAGTAAGTGATGTTGTGTTCTCAAGTTAACATATCAGGAATCGTCGTGTCACTGTGTCCCACTATGGTTGATGTTGAATTTGGTCTTTTGGGTAAGTTTGTCTGCCAGGTTTTCTCCAATTATAAAGGTTTCTTTTTCCCTTTAAAACTGAAAAATCAGGTGCCTGGGTGGCTCAGTCGTTAAGCGTCTGCCTTCAGCTCAGGTCATGATCCCAGGCTCCTGGGATGGAGCCCTGCATCAGGCTCCCTGCTCAGCAGGAAGCCTGCTTCTCCCTCTGCTACTCCTTCTTCATGTGTTCCCTCTCTTGCTCTCTCTCTGTCTGTCAAACAAATAATATAAAAATCTTAAAAAAAAACAACAACAACTGAAAAATCATCTGTAGGGTGACATGCACTTTTTTAATGCTTTGGTTACATATTGCCTAGTCCCTTTCAGGTGGCCCACTTCTAAACAATAAGTAGGAGTTGGAAAAGTTATCCATTGGAGAAGAATAGGGACAAGTGGTCCCTGGGTGTTTCAAAAAAGGTGAACTCATTGAATTTGTTTGCGGAACTCTGTGCATTTCCATTTTCTCAATAAGAAAACCAGGAGCTGGGACGCCTGGGTGGCTCAGTTGGTTAAGCGGCTGCCTTCGGCTCACATCATGAACCCAGCGTCCTGGGATCGAGTCCCACATCGGGTTCCTTGCTCGGCAGGGAGCCTGCTTCTCCCTCTGCCTCTGCCTGCCGCTCTGTCTGCCTGTGCTCGCTCGCTCTCTCTCCCTCTCTCTCTGACAAATAAATAAATTTTAAAAAAATTTTTTTAATTAAAAAAAAAAAAGAAAACCAGGAGCTGCACAGGACCCATCCTTCATCTCTCTGGATGTAAGAGACGGATGCTTGTGGAGGAGATCTTGTTGCCATTTTTGCCTGTTGTTCCTCTGATGCAAGAACTTGATAAATACAAGAATTCTGGGCGGCTGGGGTTGGAGTCTGAGACTAATTCAGCATGTGCCTGACACACCCTCCAACAGCCACATCTCCAAGAGTCCATCTCTGTGTTTTCCCTGCACCTCCTACTCCAACATCACCACTTTGAACCATTACTTCTCAGCTGATCCTTCGCTTGGCCTCTCTGGTCTCTGCCCATCCTGAGTTCTGGATGGGCACCTTCTTGCTGGCCTGTGGCTTGTCTCCTTCTCAGAGTTTCCAGGTCCCACTGCACTCCCAGATCTTGGAGTTGTGTCCTATCCTTTAATCCAGCAAGTAGGTGTCAGTCTGCTTGAGCTGCTGTAGCAAAATACCGTGACTGGGTGTTTTATAATCAGCAGGCCCTTGTGTCTCACAGTTCTGAAGCCTGGAAGTCCAAGGTCATGGCACTGGTCGAGTCTGTGCCTGATGAGAGCCTTCTGGTTAGTAGATGGTGGCTTTCCTCTGTGTCCCCACAAGGTGGAAGGCATGAGGGAGCTTTCTCAGGCCTCTTTTATAAGGGCACTAATCCCTTTAACCAGTGTTGTACTCTCATGACTTTATTCCTATGGCATTGTAGATCCTAACATTTATGTATCTTTATTTTCATATTGTATAGTAATTTTACTTTAAATTATTAAATAGGCTATTTTATTTATTTCAAATGCAGTTGAGTTGGTTCTAATTATTGAACTGTCTTCCCAAGGCCCCACCTTCCCAAGGCCCCACCTCCAAACACCTTCACCTTGGAGGTGGGGTTTCACCATACGACTTTGGGGTGACATAAATGTTTAGACCGTGGCAGAACTCTTTCTCTTGTCCCAGGATCTGATGTCCATGGCAGACCTTAGCCTGAAAAGAGTAACTCAGGGCGTGCCTGGGTAGCTCGGTCAGTTGAGTGTCTGACTCTTGGTTTCAGCTGAGGTCATGATCTTGTGGTCATAGGACTGAGCCCCATGTCAGGCTCTGAGCTAAGCTCAGAGTCTGCTTCAGATTCTCTCTCACCCCTCCTCCCCTGGCGCGCTCTCGCTCTCTCTCTCTCTGTCTCAAATAAATAAGTAAAATCTTAAAAAGAGAGTGACTCAGGACACCAAGCCTGGGCCAAGCTCAACAAATATGGTGAAAATAGACTTGCTAGATTCTGAAGTGACTCACAGAATGAGATATGGCAGAAATACATCGGTTTTCTAGAACATGGTCCTAATTTTCCCCTTATCCAACAGAAAATAGGACCAGGGAGAGAGAGGGAGAGAGAGAGACTTTCTTGTTATTGAACTAAATGGCATGTGTGATTAGACTCCGAACTCCCGTTGGACCATCCTCCTACAGGCCAGCACTAGAGTCTGACTTTGCAGCACTGGGTGCGTACGTTTTTCCCATCTCCTTTTACACAGGTGTCTGGTCATTTCCTCCCAGCCACTTCTCCCTTCTACCACCCCTTAGTTTCCACTGATTGCCCCCCACTCAAGCTTGTGATCCAGCTATCAGCCCCTATGAACCGTAGATTCATCCTGGCCTGCTCAGCTCCTGTCACGAAGCAAGGCGTCCCACTCTGGGTTCTCACATTCCCTGTGGCCTGGCTCTGCTCCTTCGGTCTCTGATCTCTGTTGTCCGGTCATGGTCCTGGCCTTCCTACTGACCCTCTGCCTGACTTGAGATGCAGAGCACATGCTTTTCCCTAACCTGGTTGTCCTGCTCCGATATGAACGTCCATGAGTGTTCCAGCATGGTGTGACTAAGTCATGGTCAAGTGAGTAATCTCCTAATATGCCGCTTTTCATTGTGAGAAGGAAATGCTGAACATATCTGGCCCATTCCCTCATACTCCACATGCATTGGAACCAGAGTTGGTAAATTCCATAAAGGACCAGATAGTAAGTAGTAGATTTTTGCCAAAGGGCAAAACCAAAGATATTTTGTGGGTACTATATAATAAGGAATAAAATAAATTTCTACCGATTTTTTTACAGATGATATTCAAAATATAATCATTGAATACCTTTTTTTTTCTTTTTTTTTTTAAGATTTAATTTATTTATTTGAGAGAGAGCATGAGCGAGGAGAAAGTCAGAGGGAGAAGCAGACTCCCTGTGGAGCTGGGAGCCTGATGCAGGACTCGATCTCGGGTCTCCGGGATCATGACCTGAGCCAAAGGCAGTTGTCCAACCAACTGAGCCACCCAGGCGTCCCAAATACCTTTTTTTTCTAATACAGGTTTACTATGGAGAATAATCGAATGTTTTTTGGAAATACATATTTCAGTTAATTAGGCCTCAAAATTATGTTTCCTATCATCAAAATCAGTTACAAAAGTTCATCTCTTGGTGTTGATCTGTAATGAAATTTCATGTAATTCATGTTTGAAAATGTCCTTTTCAAAGAACAACAAATATTGGTGAGAATGTGGAGAAAAGGGAACCCTTGCATACAGTCTGTGGTCTCTTAAATTGTTGTTGTCACTGTGGAAAATAGTATGTAGGTTTTTCAAAAAATTTACAAAATGACTACTATATGATCCAGCAATTCCACTTCTGCATAGGGAAATAAAAACACCAACTCAAAAAGATATCTATATCCTATGTTCATGCCAGTAACCAAGACATATAAATAACTTAAGTATCCATCAACAGGATGAACAGATAGACAATGTGGTATATATGAATATATTATTAGGCCATAAAAATGTAGGAAATCCAGGACCCCTCAGTGGCTCAGTCAGTTAAGTGTCTGCCTTCAGCTCAGGTCATGATCTCAGGTCCTGGGATCGAGCCCCGCATCGGGCTCCCCACTCCAAGGGGAGTCTGCGTCTCCCTCCCTCCTTCTCGCCTCTCACTCTCTCTCTCTCATTCTCTCAAATAAATAAATAAAATCTTAAAAAAAACATACGATTTCACATGTGGAAGGAAAACAAAAGCAAAAACAAAAACAAAAACAAAAACAAAAACATCCAGAACTCACAGACACTGAGAAGAGACTGGCTATTGCCAGAGGCAGGGTGTGGGGGATCCAGGGCAAAATGGATGAAAGTGTTTAAAAGGTACAAATTTCTAGTTATAAAATAAAGAAGTCCTGGGGGTGTAATGTATAGCATGGTGCCTATAGTTAATAATGCTGCATTATAAATAGTAACAGTAATAACACTGCATTGTATATTGGCAAGTTGTTAAGAAAGCGGATCTTAAAAGTTTTCATCAGGAGGGGACAAAATTGTAACTATGTGTGGTGATGGATGTTAAATAGACCTTTGTGGTGGTCATTTTGCATTATATCCATATATTGAATCACTATATTGTACACCTGAAACTGGTATAATGTATGTCAATTATATCTCAATAAAAAATGAAATAAAATTTTAAAGAACTACGAAAAATAACAAATGCCCCTTTGGATAGATGGAAACTGCAAATATTGATACTAACCCATGAACGTATGAGATTAATGGAGGGTACTCATCACTTGGAAACCATTTTTTAGAATGCCGTTTTAAATTTAATTTTTTTAATTTTTAATTTTTTAAAATTTAAAATTTAAAAAAATTTAAAAAAATTTTTAAATTTTTAAATTTTAAATTTAAATTTAAAAATTTAGAAATTTTTAAAATTTCGATTGTTCTCCTGATAGATGTCGCCTTTTACGACAGTGCAGACAGATCACTTCCAGTTGGAGGTCAGTCGAAGCTCATCAGCTGCACAGTTAAATGGATTTTGAAATACAGAGATTTCTTTTGCTCATGCATAGGGTCCAAAAAATGCTGCTGGAACAGTGGTTTGAGCTTAAAAATTATACCCACTGCAAACTGTGTAGGACTGGAGAGCTTGTCTCTTCCTTTAACGTTGGACGACACTGCAAGTGTACGCAGTAGCTTGATGTATTTGAGAGTCAAACACTGGTCATCAAAATGACGTTGTAGTAATGTAAGTCTTGCATGTAAGCCCTGTTTTGCTATGTGATTTTGATTGAATTCTTTTAGAAAATGCCATCACGCCTGCAGCAAAAACTAATTCCCAAAGCCACGCAGTGTTCCATAGTAGTGGTTAAGAATACTTCTCATTCCCCCAAAATTGCAATTTTGACCCTAAGCCATAAAAATCACAATAAAACTTTACTCCTGCTGTTATGTGGAAGACAAGGCAGGGTATTCAATTTTTATTTCCAGTAACATTCTACAGAACTGACAATGGTTAAGTCTAGGGAAGCAAATGAAATGACCACCGATTCTACTCATTCAATGACATAGGATATAGACCAACGTTTTCTGTAGAGAAATGTCAAAATTCTGTCAAAGAATAATAAAATAAGTGACCGTAGGCTTTCAACACTCTGCATTTTCTCAAGCTTTGTAAATTTGTCCAGCTAAGACGCCTTGTACCCCACACACATTTTACTAAGCATCAGTTGCAAAACGTCTTATGGGATTCCACTTCAGGCTGAACGTCCTGTTTTCTCAGTTTCATTTAATGTATCCTCAACAGCCGTCAGCACATGCAGACTCTTCATGGAGGTTAATTTTTCACCATTTTAAACTCAATGTTGACTCCTCAAACAACTGAGTCATATTGCTCCTATCTGTCAAATCATCAAGAACCAAGGAAAACTATTGGAAATCACTGCTTTGTTTTTTTGATTACTGATGTTGCTCCACAATTTGTCAACTCTTCATGCAAAGATTCTTGCTGAAAGTCTGATGATAAATATAATTCTCCATTTAAGTCATTAACAAAGTAATTGGCATGGTGCTGTGCCTTAAGAGAGTGATATTCAAAGTGTGATATTTTTCCTTCCTTTTCTTTTTCTGACATGAAGGATCTGCACCACATAACAAAAAGTTAAATAACATGTCATAGTATGGATGAAACATACGCAGTTACAACTGAGTTCACCATGATTTGCAGTGTGCTCAGGGACAACACACACTAAGGAGAATCC
Source organism: Mellivora capensis (assembly GCA_004024625.1). Lineage (NCBI taxonomy): Eukaryota > Metazoa > Chordata > Mammalia > Carnivora > Mustelidae > Mellivora > Mellivora capensis. The sequence continues at coordinate 6,135 of PISX010033316.1, read as the reverse complement.
CCCCATGTTTAAACTCTGCCCTTGTTGCCCAAAAGCAACCATAGACAGGACATAAGTGAGTGAATGTGGTTATGTTGTAATAAAACTTAATTTGAAGTTCATATACTTTTCACGTGTCACAAAACATTATCCCTCTTTCAGATTTTTTCCAACCATTTAATAATATAAAAAATATTCTTAGCTCCTAGGTTATAGAAAAACAGTGGTGAGTTGTATGTGGTCCACAGGCTGTAATTCACTGACCCCTGTATTAAAACAAAGAGAGAGCAAAAGTTTAAAGTATATAATATCTGGTGACATGATATCTTTATGATATCTTTGCCAAAGTGGGTTTTTGAGAGTTGTTCTTTTTTTATTTTTTAAAGATTTTATTTCTTTATTTGAGAGAGAGGCAGTGAGAGAGCATGAGCGAGGAGAAGGTCAGAGGGAGAAGCAGACTCCCCGTGGAGCTGGGAGCCTGATGCAGGACTCGATCCCAGGTCTCCGGGATCATGACCTGAGCCAGAGGCAGTCGTCCAACCGACTGAGCCACCCAGGCGTCCGAGAGTTGTTCTGATAGAAATCCAGCACCATATAAAAATCCATTCATATGGGATAATGGTAGGAAATGAGGGTGGTGTCCAATCTGATTCCAACATTTGAGAAAGCATGTAGCAGCAGTGCCCAACAGACACACATGACCCATGAGTAAGTACTCGCAGTTATTTAAGAATTAAGTGTATCATTTTATGTTTCAATTCATGTGTTTTTTTCAAATGGCTGCAAAATTCATGGGCCATAAATATTTATTCATTTATTCAAACCATTCCATGTAATAAACAGGACTGTTACATCTATAAAGACTTTATTGTTGTTTTCATTTTTTAAGATTTATTTGTTTGTTCTAGAGAGAACATGAGCAGGAGGGGCAGAGGGCGAGAGAATCTGAAGCAGACTCTGTGCTTAGCAGGGAGCCCAACACGAGGCTCGATGCCGCAACCCTGAGATCATGACCTGAGCCGAAACCAACAGTCGGACACTTAACCTGAGCCACCCAGGCACCCTTTATTTTTGTTTATAGAACAGTTTAATGTTTAAATCAACATTAAGAGAAAGGCTTAGAAATTTTTCATATAGCCCCTACCCTTCTACACACACAGCCTCCCCCGCTATCAGCGTCCCTCACCAGAATGATACACTTTTTACCAAGTAGAAACCTGCACTGACATGCCACCATCACCCCGAGCCCATAGTTTACCTAAGGCTCCACTCTTGGTGTTGTACTTCCTATGGGCTTGAACAAATGTCTGATGACATGTATCCATCATTGTGGTGTCACACAGAGTAGTCTCACTGCCCTAAACATACCCTGTGCTCTACCTGTTCATGTCTCTCCAACCTCACCCCACCCCAGCAACCACCGATATTTTCGTTTCTCCATAGTTTTATCTTTTCTAGAATGTCAGATCATTGGAACCAGGCAGTATGAGCCTTTCCAGAAATGACTTCTTTTACTTGATGATATGCATTGAAGTTCCTCCATGTCTTATGGCTTAAATGGCCTTCTTTCTTTCTTTCTTTCTTTCTTTCTTTCTTTCTTTCTTTCTTTCTTTCTTTCCTTATTAAGCTTTTTTAAAAGATTTTATTTATTTGACAGGGAGACAGAAACAGCATAAGCAGGGCAGAGGGAGAGAGACAAGCAGGGATTCTGAGGCAGGACTTGATGCTAGGACCCTGGGATCATGACCTGAGCCAAAGCCAGACACTCAACTGACTAATACATCCAGGCATGCCCTTTCTTCTTCCTTTCTTCCTTCCTTCCTTCCTTTCTTTCTTTTTCTTTCTTTCTTTCTATCTTCTAAATTATATTGTCTGGATGTACTACAGTTTGTTTATCCATTCATCTATTAAAGGACATCTGGGTTGCTTCCAAGTTTGAACAATTATGAATAAAGCTCCTGTAAACACCCACATGCAAGTTTTTGCATGGATGTAAGTGTTCAGCTCCTTTGGGTAAATACCGAGGAGCATGATTTCTGGATTGTATGGTAAGAGTGTGTTTAGCTTTTGTGAGATCTTGTTTTGAGCCTAGAGATTCAATGGTTGAAAAATATTACAAGACACTAAGGGGTCCATGAATCTAACGAGTTTACAAACTTCCAAACTAGACTATGGCTTAATCAAGGACCAGCTCCTTCCAGAAGGAAACCCAGCATTCATCCTCATTACTTAATTTTCACAACCAAGTAGAAGAGAGCAGGGTCCTTGTGTCTGGGACCCTTCTTTCCTAATAACTTGGAACCTATGAGGAAAAATTGAGAAATAGAAATAACCCAACGAAAACACATGATAAGTAGAAGAAAAAGCTAATCAAAAAATGGAGACAGGTGAGCCCATACCTCTATGCTATTGTGTTTTTTCTTTTCCCTTCCCTTCGGAGCCCCTGACTTCTCTATGCCAAGTATCCCAATCACTTCTAATCTCAGGCTTGTTTGCTGATTAGCTGAGGCTGTTACACTGGAATTTGGTTTTATTGAATTCTCAGCATGAAAACAATCCTTGCTGAAAGCAAAATTGTGTGTAAAAGTGTCTCTTCCTCCTAGATGCGAGCAGCTTCTGTGAGTGAGCCTAACCCCCTTCCAGTAGTTGGGCTGCTGGAGGTCAGTGATGGGAGGGACACCCACACTCCCCGCGGACATGGCCACAGTACCTGAATATTTGCACAGGGATGAAGGACAAGTAGTGAGGGCAGGGTGGGCAGAGCCCTAGGACGCTCACCCCTCACATATTTATTCACGGCCCCTTGCTCCCGTATCCATGGAGCCCTGGACCCACAGGCTATGTTGAGTGTCAAAGAGTCTTTCAAAGCCTCCAGCCAGTACCTCAAAGCACTTCCCATTTCTGCCCTAGCAAACCTCCAGGCATCCCGGAACGCGACGTGCCCTGCAGTTCGCTCTGCCTGGAGGATCCGTTCCCGCTGTCCCTCTGATGAAAATGTAGTCTTCTCCAGGAGCGAGTGCGGGGCCTCCCTGAGCCAAAGAAACGATTCTTTCTTTCACGCTCCACTGATGCTAGTGCGAGAAGCCTTCAGTCTGCGCGATCACAGTAAACTGCAGTCATGTGCTTACGTGTCTGTGTGCTCTGCTAGGGTCTGGCCTTTTGGAAGACAAGCCTCTGTGTCCTCTCTTTGTCTTACGACTGCCTGGAATAGTGACAGACACATAAGAGACAGTTGATGAGGCTCTGTGGATTGAGTAGCGGAACAATTGAATGCTGTGGGTGGTTTCGGGCGCCCAGGGCTGCAGAGGTGGGCGGCTCTTCCTCTCCGTGATGACGGGCAGCTGTTGACGGGAGCTCACCGCCTGTAATGCTCCATCAGACACCTCCACCCGGTGAGTTTTTATAGACGCCCGAGACGCCGGAAGCACTGCTCTAGCCATTTCAGCAGAGCTTCCAAAACAAAGCTTAGAAGCATTGTAAGACCCACCCAAGGACACATTGTTATTAGTTGGCAGAGGTGGAAATTGGACCCAGCCTCTGCGAAGATGGGGCCACAGTTCTTCCTTCGAGGATAACCTTTGCTCTTTGGAACCATCCTATCCTTCGTGCTTGAGTGGCAGAAAGCAGGGCTGCAGTTAGGACGCCCTGGTGGTAAGCAACAGAAACTGATTTAAGCAAAGTGCAGGTATCATAAGCAGATTGAAGCACCTTAAAATCTACCAGAGGCTGGGATGCCTGGGTGGCTCAGTTGGTTGGACGACTGCCTTCGGCTCAGGTCATGATCCCGGAGTCCCGAGATCGAGTCCCGCATCAGGCTCCCAGCTCCACGGGGAGTCTGCTTCTCCCTCTGACCTTCTCCTCGCTCATGCTCTCTCACTGCCTCTCGCTCAAATAAATAAATAAAATCTTTAAAAAAAAAAAATCTACCAGAGGCTGAATAAGCAGCATCCCACCCAGAGCAGCTAGGAGCGCAAGAGCCACAGCCAACAGTGTGTGGCAGAACAGACCTCACGGGACATCTAAGAGGGCTGAGTCCACTGCAGTGATTTCTTTCATCCTGAGCTGCTCTTTCAGGAGGCCAGCTCGGGGCCGTGGTCCAAATTGCCACCTGACTACTCCTCTCCAGCTGGACACAATGTGGGGGGAAAGGATGTGGCCACTTTAGCGTCAAGGGTGGGACAAAGGCAACCAGACTCACTCTCCCCCATGACGGCACAAAATGGAAAACAACAAGAATGCAAAAGGGACATTGACTGTAGCTGGGAAGGGGGAAAAGCCTGGGTGACAGCAAACAAACCAGCCACAGCAACACCTGAGGTTAATATACTTGGACACTTTCCATGGACAAGAAATAGGAAAAACACCAGCGTGTTTACGTTGATTGCTTCCCTGAATGGAACTGTCATAGTCATGACAACCAACACAGTCATGTGTATTGAAAAGTCAAATAGTGGGGAGCTGGGTGGCTCAGTGGGTTAAAGCCTCTGCCTTTGGCTCAGGTCATGATCCCAGGGTCCTGGGATCGAGCCCCGCATCGGGCTCTCTGCTCAGCAGGGAACCTGCTTCCCCCCTCTCTCTCTGCCTGCCTCTCTGCCTACTTGTGATCTCTGTCAAATAAACAAATAAAATCTTTTTAAAAATAAAAATAAAAGTCAAATAGTGGTATTCTCAGTGCACATTAAATGCCAAGTTGTGGAAGATTTCAGACTGCTGGGCCATGGAAGCTTGATGAGATAGATTTATTTCTTTTAAATGTGTCTGCCTTCCCTTATACAACACAGTTACCTAAATTGGGAAGCTTATTTCTCTAAAAATCTTCCCTCGTTTGATATCTTTTATAACTGAAACTTTCCGGGTTTTGTCTGCTTGACAAGTTTGCTTTCTGAATATCAGGCATCTCTGGAGATTAAGTTTCTTCCGTTTTATTTTTCTCCCCCAAATCATCAGGCAACCCTCGCTTTGCGGTTCCCAGAATCCACTGCAGTTCCCCCTGGAAACCGGGCGTGTGTCTCCATTTCTCATGCACCTATAACCTGGCTGTGACCTTCTGTCATTTCTAATCTGGGATCTTTTCTCCTCTGCTTGAAGCCCTGTGGTGGAGTTTCTTCTGTCAAAGGCTCCTTGTCAACCCCGACACAGCAAACGAGTCGACTTGGGCGTTGTTGCTCAAGTTTCTGTTGATTCATGAAATTTGGGGGCGGGAGACATCAATAATTAGCAATTTCTTTTTCTTTGCACCAACCTGAGGGAAAGAGCCGTCCATGTGGTAATTTACTGTTCCAGCTAGGACAGAGCATTTCACAGTTGGACTCTTCATCGGCTCATCTCCTTGTGCTTTTGAGAGACCCACGCTGGCTCCTGCTTCAGGTCAGCTTGACTGATAGCCCGGGACTTGCCAAAATCCTCTGCCCTTAGTTGTTCAGTTCCAGAAACTGGAAATTACTTTGGAAGGTAGTGTTGCAAGGGAGACCATTGTTCCCTAAAGTCTAACCCATCCCCACCTCCAACCTCCACCATCCTCTACAAGAAGCGGGAAATAGGGCTAGGAGCAGGCAGACCCGAATTTTCCAAGAGTCGCCACAGATATTTCAACATCCATAAAATATGCACAAAGCACTTACTATGCACAGGAATTTGGTTGAACCAGAAGAGGCTGCCATTTTTGTGGCTTAGGACCAGTCGATTATTGGGCATTTCTATATGCTGCCACGTAAATAAAGCTGTCTGGAGAACAGAGCAGAAAGCAAAGCAGATGCAGCAACTGCCCTTAGAGCAGGGAAGACACACATCGAGCATTGTAACCATGTGTGTTATGTAAGTGTGTCATGGGCTTTGCCCCTAGAGCAGGTAACAGGAAACTTCCAGCAACAGAGCGAGGCAGGAGGTTGTGGGGGCATTTCGGGACCCACACCCAGAAGAGCTGGAGGAGATGCAATGCCCAGGAGAGATGTTAGGCCCCATGGAGGCATTGCATAAGGTTAGCAGTGAGGCAGCAGCCCTCCAGTGAAACTCCAAATGAAACACAATCGAATTTCAAATATTTTATAACGGCCTCTCTAGAAGCAAGGAAAGTGCTGTGGTTGATGGAAAGGCCAAATAGAATTAGATACAATGTCAATAGCTTTGCATGGCACTAAAGTGTCTCACAGAATTAAT
>PISX010033315.1:0-15261 GCA_004024625.1 Mellivora capensis | reverse complement strand
TATGGATGCTAAGATTCTCAACAAGATCCTAGCAAACAGGATCCAACAGCACATTAAAAAGATCATCCACCATGACCAGGTGGGATTCATCCCTGGCTTACAAGGGTGGTTCAACATTCGCAAGTCAATCAATGTGATAGAACAAATCAATAAGAGAAGAGAGGAGAACCACATGGTCCTCTCAATTGATGCAGAAAAAGCATTTGACAAAATCCAGCATCAGTTCCTGATTAAAACGCTTCAAAGTATAGGGATAGAGGGAACATTCCTGAACTTCATAAAATCTATCTATGAAAGACCCACAGCAAACATCATCCTCCATGGGAAGAAGCTCACAGCCTTCCCGTTGAGATCAGGAACAAGACAAGGATGCCCACTCTCACCACTCTTGTTCAACATAGTATTAGAAGTCCTAGCAACAGCAATCAGACAACAAAGAGAAATAAGAGGTATCCAAATTGGGAATGAAGAAGTCAAACTCTCTCTCTTCACAGATGACATGATACTTTATATGGAAAACCCAAAAGACTCCACCCCCAAACTACTAGAACTCATAGAGCAATTCAGTAACGTGGCAGGATACAAAGCCAATGTACAGAAATCAGTGGCTTTCTTATACACTAACAATGAAAATACAGAAAGGGAAATTAGAGAATCGATTCCATTTGCTATAGCACCAAGAACCATAAGATACCTGGGAATAAACCTAATCAAAGAGGTAAAGGATCTGTACTCGAGGAACTACAGAACACTCATGAAAGAAATTGAAGAAGACATAAAAAGATGGAAGACCATTCCATGTTCTTGGATCGGAAGAATAAACATTCTTAAAATGTCTATACTGCCTAGAGCAATCTATACTTTTAATGCCATTCCCATCAAAATTCCACCGGTATTTTTCAAAGAGCTGGAGCAAAAAATCCTCTACCTTATTCTTTTTTTTTTTTTTTTAAGATTTTATTTATTTATTTGACACAGAGAGAGAGAGATCACAAGTAGGCAGAGAGAGAGAGGAGGAAGCAGGCTCCTTGCTGAGCAGAGAGCCAGATGTGGGGCTTGATCCCAGGACCCTGGGATCATGACCTGAGCCGAAAGCAGAGGCTTTAACCCACTGAGCCACCCAGGTGCCCCTCTACCTTATTCTTAATTCTAACTAGAAACCCCTGTTGAAATCTTCACCAGCAGAGGCATTTTTAGTACCTTTTTTCCTTCTTTCTTTGCCTGTCTTTCAGTGGGCAGAAGCAGAGCTTCGGAAACCTTGTGTCAAGCACCAGCCAAACAAGGAGAGACTCCTAACGGAGAGAAATGACATTAGGAGGGGAGAAAAAGTGAGTTATAGTTATGACTGATGATAGATCAGCAAGCATATCCTGCACCTCATACTGTGGCCAAGTATGATGACAAGGCTCAGATGCCCACAAGGAAGGAAACTGTTTTAATTCCTCAACAACTGTTGGCCTTAAACCTTGACTTGTAGAGAAAAATCCCCATGAGAAGCTTAGCAGTTCCCAGGACACAACATATACTGCGGTACTAGGGCACTGATTACCTCTGCCTGTCCCTGGCCCACACTATATAGCCTGATCATCAGAGCCTTGGTCAACTCTCATCTCCCCTCCTTTTTCTCTTCCCACTCGACAAGCATGCTGGCTTTTCTCCACAAAGAGCTTGTGCAGATGTTCATAGCATAATTGTATTTGCATTTTGGGGGAGATATTTCTGGCAGCAGGAGGAGGATATACTGGAATATAATACTGAAGGCAGAGGTTGAAGTCCAGAAGAGAAGAGGCAATTTTAATGCAAACCAGGGCTTCCCTGGATCAATGGCAGTGGAAGTAGATGGATTCCACATTAAGAAGGAGCACACTGCCTCCCACTAAATGGCTAGTTTGCAGCACAGCTGTCTCCTGGCCTTCAGTCTTAACCTTGACACTGTCAGGAGGGGATGTCCTCTATCGTTCATCATGCTTCTTCTACCACCTCCTTTCATTCTCACACTTGTTCCCTGACTCTCACCCTTAACTCAGCTCCCACCTCCCTGTTAAATCACCTTCATACCTGGCTTCAAGACTTCCTGGGCTTCTGGGAACACGGAGGGGACAAGGGTCCAAGGTTTCTGCAAGGGTTTTTAATCTGCAATTAAGATGAATCCAAGAGATTCATGTTAGGTACTGAGTTGCTTGAATTTACTTAAACCTTGTTCTGAATTATATCTACCCATGGAAATGTTAGTATTCACAGACTTGTGGATAACTATGATTTTATTAGGAACAGGTTTTTATTGAAAACTGTATGGTCATTGAACAGTATAGGCTTATTTTATGTGTACTCTTAGTTGGTTCAAGCAGGAATACCCATCTCAATTCCTCACCTGGTGGAAAATGGAAATACAGCACTAAGTTTTTCCACGTGGTTGGTTCTACAGGAGACCCTGTGGATTTAGGGGGGGAAAAAAGATTCTTGATCAAGTAATTTAGGAAATGCTGCATACCCTCATCCCTTCCTGAAGCAACTTTGCTGTTCCCATTATCATCTCAAAGGCTCTGGGAAGTCTTACATTAAATAAAACTACTTAACAGAGCATTTACCAAACAGTGCACCCATTAAAGCCCCATCTAAACTTGGAAAATCTATTTAGCCTGACTGTGCTTCGTTGCTTCTTTACAGTGGAAGTATTGGACCTTACTTCCTATAGAAAATGCTAGAAAGAGCGACAAGCACAATTAAAAGTCACTTCGCAAATGGGAACTTGCTGGCCCTTAAAATCTTGGAAGCTCCCAGTCTGTGCCACATATAGACCATTGTTCCATTGTTCCATGGCCTTCCTTTCCCAAAATAAGCCAGGGTCGTGTCTCACATTGAAAGGATGAAATCACACCCTGGCCATGGCAGAGTGAACTTAAGAGGGGAAAAAGGAAAGAGACAGACAGAGCAAGATCTGCCCTAGAATGAAGTGTCCTGGGAGTCTAATGGGGCTTGCATCTTATAGGCCCCTTGGAGAAGACCTAACCATGTTATGATATTATCACATATTTTCATAAAATTTGCAAAAAGGAAATTCTTCAACTGCAATCATTTAGGTTACTATTTCTTTCCACTCTGATTTACCATCTGTTATATTTTCCCCCGTGTTGGGTAATGTTGGTGTAATCGTGAATCATTTTGGTTTTTGGCTAAGTTGAGTTAGGGACACACTGAGTTTGGGTTTACTAGGATATGTTTACACAGCTTCCAGTTATTTCTGTTAAGTTGTGATCAGCCATCCCAGTGAAGCAACGACATCCAGAAATACTCCTGCAGCCCACTCTGCCACCCTACCCGACATCATGATCTAAAGCATGGTGAGGAACGAGTATGTCTTATCACTGACCCAGCACCACAACTATGTGGTTTGTGAAAGGGAAACAAGGTTTGAAATGTAGGAAATCAAACGCTAATTTGTGTGATATTGTACACAGAAGATTCCATTCTCAATAATGCATAATCAGAACTGAAATTTTCTCCTGTCAAAAAAATCTACTTGGTTATGCCACGTCCACAAATACACATTGCACCATATATTTTTCTTTCTTTGATGAGAATCCTCTTTTTTAATGACATTTACCAGGAGTTCTGTGTTTGTAGGGCACAAACCTACAGCAGTTAAATGTTTTAAGCATCCCAAGATATTCTATTATATCTTAGAATATCCCTCACATACTATCTGGATAAAATCGAGTGGCTCTAGGTGAAACAGTGCATAATATTGTCACTGACCTAGTGACACGGGATGGAAAAAACATCAATGACTCGTTAATAAGTCATTGCATGTGACATAAGATTCATTTCATTAGAATGCTTCTAGCTCAATACAGTATAACAGCAATTTAAAATGAATTGAACTACTCTTGCTTATTCTCTGATTTCAGATTTATTTTATATTATTTCAGAAATACAGATAATACCAAAATTCAAATATGATAAAAAGGAGCCAAAATATAAGCTGAAAGAGAATACTGGCAGAAGTTCTAATATCACCAAAAGTCTTAACTATATTATGACGGAAACTAAAACTTGCAGATCAGTATCATGACTGTGAGGACAAGAATTATATTCAGACAGTCCCAAATCAGAAATAGAAAAGCCAGGAGCAAATGAATGTTGCAGAAAACACAAATTTGCAGTGTTTAACAAACGTCATCAGATGAAATAATATTCCCAATTAGACAGCTTAAGAAAACTTGAAATGTCTAAAATTGTAAAGTTTATATACAAAGCGAAGCTTAAAGAGGTTTTTCCTAATTTGACAAAATTCCTAAGCATAGCATTACCAATAGAGTGTTGCTACACTGAAATGTTTCTAAACTATTAGTAACACAAATCAGTTTTGAGTCAACCATGCTAAGGGAAAAAACTATTATCGGACTACTTTCTCTATAGAAAATGATACTTAAAAATTTATTGTCATTTGAGGAGGCAAAGAGAATGCAATGAAAAATGTAGCAATTATAAAAGTGCATTGGGACGTTAATAAAATTCTGTTATTTTTCAGGATTTTGTGACTATTTGGGCATGTGTATGCTTTTGAAAATGTGTAACATTTGATTTCTCATCCTAAACAAAAATTTATTATTTTCATATCTAATTTAAAGTTACCTTCTTAACTTTGTATTCTTTTTCTTATAGAAAGCTCCCCAAATCATAAAAGGCTCAGACTCCACACAATCTGGCCCAATCCTGATTCATCCATCCTTAGACTTTGGCAAGTGAATTTATTCAAATAAATTGACCAGTTGGTTATTTGATAGCATTTACATATTGATTCATCTACCAATGAATTTAATGAAAATGTATCCCATACCTAGACCTCCTATGAGAAGCTTCGCTGAACTCAAATCACATGCTGGTATTGAAATAGTTCCCTAAGATGAAGAAAGCTGAGAGTAGTAAATATTGCTCTTTATTCAAGTTCTATCCATTGGAAATGATTCAATGGCATGATTTAGACGTGAGATTTTTGAAGATATATATACAAAGTTACGTGTATCTCAATATAATCCATTGGTTACAGAAGCCAATTTCATGAAGAAGGGTTTCAAGTATTCACTCATGATAATGTTCATAAGCAAGGTGATGTAAAACTAACATTTGCCTTGTGGCCTGTTGCTTCAATGTCACCAACAGATTAATAGAGGAGGTAGAACACACTGAAAGTGATCATTTGTCTTTCCCTGCGTAGAGCAGAACTGCAGATTGAGAGACCCCAGGAATATAGCATTCCCCCTCCCTGCCCACCACTACACACAGAGATCAATAACCCACTCTCTGTGCAGCATTAAATACATAAGGAGAGTATGTGAAGTTTGGGAGATATGGAAAATCTTTTCTAAATTCCAAATAGCCTGGGCTGTGACTCTTAGAAAACTTGAATTGCTTGCTTCCTCTGCTATCCCCAATCTCTTCTCTACCACAGCAAAAAGACTAAAGAAAATTAAAGAAGGCGGGGGGTGGGTGAAAGCAAACTAAATATCCAACAGTTCAAAGGGACAGAAGAGTAAAAATGGGAGGGGCTCCTGGGTGGCTCAGTGGGTTAAGCCTCTGCCTACTGCTCAGGTCATGATCCCAGGGTTCTGGGATTGAGCCCTGCATTGGGCTCTCTGCTCAGCAGGAAGCCTGTTTCCCCCTCTCTCTCTGCCTGCCTCTCTGCCTACTTGTGATCTCTGTCTGTCAAATAAATAAAATCTTTTTAAAAAATTTTAAAAAGAAAAAAATGGTATAAAATATATTAAGCGGAGATTAAGATTCTTTTGTTTTCAACCTGGTATCCTCCTTCAGTGTTACAAAGCATTGAAAATAGGTACACTGTGCATCTCATCCACAACCCTTAGTCTTCGTAATTAGCTGGTAGTACATGCTACTTTCATAGAAAGCGAATTAAATAAGATGAGGACTTGGCAACAATGCAGCAACACTTCCATTTTCATTGTTATGTTGATGAGCAATTGAAATGGCTGTAATTAAAATAACTCTGTAATTCTATTTTTAGGGATCTGTTTACTGTCAAAATTAGAAATATATGTAGCAAGAACAAGGAACGTGACATGGTAAATGCCATAAAAAGAAACAAATGATTTTTTCATGATGCTATCCTACAGTCACACAGGGGGGAAAAATCATTGGAAAGCATATAATATGGTCCATTTTCAATCAAAGTGCTTTGCATTTCCTACTCAATATAATATAAATTAATTTTTAATGGTTCTGAATTCCTCTGATGACAAGGGTATTCTTAGCCCGGTAAGTACTTGTCTTTGACTTGGGAGTAACACCATGTTAGCCATGTGCCAGCAGACCGTCTTGTACTTCCGTGACAGTGTGAGCTGTGAGCCGTACAACTCAAAGTGATGGTAGTGGAAAGAGTAAAGACTGGTGCCATTTTGAGGATACTGAGCAGGAAATCCACTATCCCCGATTAGATAAAAGGAACTGACCACCTAGCAACACCATAGCTGTTGTCTGAAACATGCAGAGAAATGACCCTGGGCATTACAGAGCTTTTTAGTCATTCTAGGCAGAGATTCTGGACTTTGGGCCCAAGAATCATCATTTATTCCAGACTCCCTTCCTCCCCACAGGAGAATCACTGGGGCCATCTGCCATCCATGGCTGCCTCTTTCTTGCCTTGGTCTACAGGGGAGCCAGGCGACAGCTTGAGACAGCTGAAACAGAGTCACATAACAAGACAGGCATCAAGAGGAAGAAAAGATCCCCCCAGCAGAAGGTAATGTTCCTGTTACAGGAGAGATTGTATAAGAACACATCCCGATCATAGCAATGATCACTATTATACTGTGCCAACTCAAGTCACAACACTTATCTATCAATGTCAACTTGGACTTCGTAGTCTGCTTCTGAAAGAGCAAGAGACAATCAGGGTTCTGACAGCCATCTATCATGTCTGTTATTTTCCTGTTTTAGCAAGACAGGGAGAAATGATGACCTTCAAGCCTTAGTGAAATAGAACCTCTCTCTCCATTATTTTCCCTCTGAAGAAGGGCTATCTCACATTACTTATCACTTTTTAAATGTTTTATCAAGCCCAAAGAACTACATAAATGGATAATATTATTATAATCATGATAATTAATATTATGTCACTGTGTAAATCCTTAGTTTTTCTTTAGATACGTTCATATTATTCCAAGAGAAAACATGGTAAAGCTCTTAAGACCTAACAAGCTGCTCTATTTCTGTTGACTTAACCTTAAGACATCCCAGTTTCTACTCCTTTTATTTGTACTCACTTGGATGGAAAGCAAACATGCAAGACCATAGTTTGTATAAATTCTGCCTTTAAAGGACTCACAAGCCAGGAAATTTATTATAGCTATGAACATATGCTCAGGATGTCCTGGGGGTCAAGAAAGGGGAGTTTCTTCCTTTCTTGGGGTCTTCACATATATTGTTCCCTTGGTCTGGGGGCACATTCAGCTTACTTTCTGCCTGGATTACTCCTGGATATCCTTTACATCTCTGCTCAGATGCCACTTCTCCAAAGAAGCTTTCTCACTTCCATCATTTCAGGTAAAGTCTACCTGTTGGGTGCTCCCTTTCACAGGACTTACAGCATGAAAATAAACTAATTTATGATTACTTGATTGATGTATCTATCCCCTACTGAGGATATGTGATTGTCTGCCTCACTGTTATATGCCTAGCATGTAGAAAAAGGGGAAAAGTGTATCTGGATGTCTTAAAAGATAAGTGGACTTCAGCAAACAAGTATGGAAGCCAAAGAAGGAATGGTTTTCCAGAAAGAGAAAAGAAAAAGGGCAATAGGCGATAAAATTGGGAAAACAGGAACCAGATAATGAAGAGGTGACATGCCAAGAAATTCAAACATAATCCTATACGTGCTGGGAAGCCACTGAAGACATAAGCAAAACAAAGTGACATGATACATATTTTAGAAACATGAATGAGGATGAAAGGGTATGGAGGACACCTGGGATCTTGGTTGAGCGACTTGGGATATGAGTACAGTGAACTACCACTAATCAGTATTCCAAATAGGAGGTTGGGCTTGGGTCAAAGACTATTGTTGTAATTTTGCACTTACTGAGTCTGAGCGGCCTGTGGGTCTTCCAGTAAGGAAGTCAATAATCCAGTTGAATAAATGGATTGAAGGCTCAGGAGAGAGGAGTGGGCTCGAGCCAGAGGTTTGGAGTTCTCAACAAATGAGTGGGGATTGACACCACAAAAGCAGAAAAGAGCGACAGGGATCAGGGGCAGAATGAAAAGGAGAGGGGGCTGGGTGCATATCCCCAAGGAACACTAGCTCTTGAACTATCTTGCCCCTTCGATCCAGCACACCACTTGCCATCTGCTCCTGGCTCAGGACTCCACCCCTGAAAGACCCCTCCTTATCCCAACCCCCTGGCCCAGGCCTTCAATATCCTTACCAACAACCCAGCACTTGTACTTTCTATAGAGAAATAAAATTCCAATTTGGAAGGCCTCCAGGAAAGTGAGAAAAAGCAAAGCTGTAACTCTCAAGATGGTGGCATGAGCACAAACAACATGGCCGTGCTAGTTTGCTGGAGCTGACAAAATAATGCCCGCTGAGTGCCTTCGCCAACAGAACCCCGTTATCTCACAGTTCTGGAGGCTAGAAGTCCAAGATCAAGGTGTTGGCAGGGTTGATTCTTTCTGAGGCCTCTGAGGAAAAATCTGTTCCATGCTTCTCCCCTCGCTCTGGTGGTTTCTGGCAAACTTCAGTCTTCCTTGGCTTATAGACACATCACCCTGATCCCTGCTTTCATGCTCCCATGGCATTCTCCCTGCATCCACATGCTTATATCCAAATCTCCCCTTTTTATCAGGACACCAGTCATATTGAATTAGGTCCTACCCTAGTGATGCCATTTTAACTTAACTAATTACCTCAGCAACACCTTTATTTCCAAATAAGGTCACACCCTAAGGTACTAGAAGTTAAGATAGGAATTTTAATAGCTATGAACATATGCTCAGGATGTCCTGGGGGTCAAGAGGAATTTTTAGGGAACACAGTTTAAGCCATAACAACAACTAAACACCATCCATTTGTTTTTTGTTTGTTTGTTTTTTTTTTTAGATGGCAGAGAAGCTATTTCTTTCATAATGTGATATACAAGAAAGTGCTCTATGAACTAGAAAATGTGAAAGGTACCAGAGTTATTACTTTTGATAAGACATTAGTAATTTACATAAAAACCATTGCAAAATTGTTAAGGGTGAAGCACAGGGCCCTTCCTAATCCAAATGCTGAGTGTGTGGACACCCTGAGATGGTATGATTACCATGCCAAGTTTTTAGCCCTTTCTAAGCAAAAAAACATGGGGTCAGACTTTTGGTAGCTGTTCTATCACTATTTTTAGGCTTTGTGACTGTCTACATTGTCACCACCATGGGTTTTGTAATGGCTTTGTATAAAATGAATTTATTCGTCTCTGGTGATTTAAAACATAACTGTTAGGATTGTGGCCGTCAGTCCTGGACTATTTGCTGAGGCATCAGATTTGGGCCAGTGCCCCCCAGAAATCATGAGGTCATTGCTTGGCACCCTCCCCCACCCCGAGCAACTGACTTTCAGTGGCAATCATTTCACAGGTCAGTGTGACAGGTGTAGGAGCACCCCCTGGGTGCGTGCACAATCCCCACACTCCAACCCCAGCCCAATTGCTCCATGTTTCAGAATTACCGCTTTTAATAAAACCCTACCTTATGCTTTTTATTGGCTTCAAAGATTCTTCCCAACATCTTAGGACTGAACTTGTAGAGACTGACATGCCTCTAAATCCCATTCCCCACCTGAGAAAAAGGATCAGAAGCTTAAACTTCCTTTTGATCCATATGGCACAATGTTATACTCAGGACCATCAAACTGATATTTTGCTCATTTCTTTGAGGGTATTTTCATTCAGAAGTTTTGCAAAATAGAATCACAAAAAACCTTTTACTCATATGCACCTTTGTACCTCCTCCTGCTCCAAAACCTATACCCACATGTCTAATTTCTCCCTCACAA
Organism: Mellivora capensis; assembly: GCA_004024625.1. Classification (NCBI taxonomy): domain Eukaryota; kingdom Metazoa; phylum Chordata; class Mammalia; order Carnivora; family Mustelidae; genus Mellivora; species Mellivora capensis. Next base: position 5,213 of record PISX010033315.1, on the reverse strand, counting down.
CATAATTATCTACATAGCACTTTGCATGGCCTGATGTGAGATTATAATCCCTCTTAGTCCCATGAGGTAGCTACAGACCCTGGGAGCCTCCATCCAGTTGAATGGAAGGCCACAAAGAAGGCTTTCAATATTGGGATGTTTTTCTTTATTGTTTATTATATTGGGACAGACTCAAATCAGGTAATTTGTCAGCCTCATTCTAACTGGGTGGGAACCAGAAGTTTTCTTGCCTTTCATTTAACTTCCTTCCCCTTCTTCTTTCTCAAGTTAATTCCAAAGTTCATTCAGACTCTCCCAATAATCTGTAGAAAATGGCCCTATATCAGAATTCCCACCTTGCTAGTCACAAAACAAGGACAGTAACTGCTTTGGCATAATACCTACTCCTCAACTCAGAGCCAATGATGCTATATGAAATTTTAAGTGCAGAATTCTTAAAATTAAGTTGCTGCCAGACCAGAGAGGACAGATATTGTGAACCACTGAAGAGAGAAATTACAAAGGGTTTGGGTTGGCTGCATTCAGCTGGGTTGATAGCTATGGGGCAGAGGGAGAAAAGCAAGGAAGTGGTGTTATAGAAAATGAAAATCCACTTTTGTAGAAAAGTACATGGTCAGGGACATGGGTGAGGGGTGACAGAAAACTACAGTATCCAGGAGAGCCTAATAGAGTGAGTTGGGTCTTAGGGGCACAAAGGGATAAAATAGGGAGAGGAATAAAAGATTTCCTAGGAGCACAGTGGTTGATTTGTGAGGACCGTTGGTGAGGTCATCATGTCCTCCAACCAAAAGCCAAGAGAAATAACTAAATTCAAAAGTCTGACTGGAGGCAACAAAACCAATGCTACAAAAAAGGGTTTGGAGAAAGAGCAATAATGAGAGGGAGATGTTGTGAGGGACTGTGGTGTTTCAGAACCAGCCGGGATTTGTAGAAATGAGAACTGTTGTCTCTCTCCCCCGGGAGGCACCTCACTCACACTGCCTTCAGCTCCTCCTGCTATAATGGCGGCTGGTGACCTGCCTCCTGCACCCAGAGGGACATCCAGGGTCACTTTCATTAAGGATCACCTTCCTGCCTGGGTCTGTAGCCAGCTTTTTTATCAAATCAATAGAAAAATCAGATCTTACTATGGATGAGGCCAAGATATCAAGAATAGGTTTTACTCCCTGAGGCTCTTGCAACAGACTATTTAGGGGCTCCATTTCCACTCCTGCAATGTTCTCATCCCTTCTTCCTTCCGGCTTGATTCATGTGAAATCCCTTTTCAGCCACGGTGGGAGAGGAAGCCACAGTGTTAACTGCTCTCCTCTCGAATCTTCTCAGAAGGTGAGTCAGACCAGCAGATGAAGAGAAGCACTTGGTGAGGTGAACATCTGCCAATTACTCACCTTGACCCTCTCCAGAACTTATCTTCCATTGGACAGTAAGAGCCTGAACTTTAGACTCAAAATCAATGCCCAGGTTTGCACTTGGCTTATTGAAACACACTCATCTGCACAGGAGGGTGTCAGGTGGGGTGGTTTCCAAAAACAAGGAGAACCCAGAGGTAACATCTATGACACTGAAAGTCCCTCTCACAGCCTCCGTTTCCTTCTTTTTATTCATAGGATAATGGCAGCCAAGCAGCAATCTGGGATCCGCTAAAAATGGGACAAGAGTGTTGCATTTTATTTGGTCTTGGATAGATTAAATACAGTTGAAATGAATCAAAAAATAGCAGACAGTAAAAACGTCCCCAGAGAGTTTTCCTTTTTTCTAAAGGAAAAAGTACAGAAGGATTAAAAGCTTAAGCTCTGTGGTGCAACATAGATGCTACTGACCAATAAATAAAAAAGGTAAAGGATGTCCAGAAAATGCAAACATAAGCAACTGGACCATCCAGATGAAATGCTGCCAAAAAAAAAAAAAAAAAAAGTGTTGTCAGGCACCGCCTGGCTCCCTGCTCAGACTGCTCGTTCTCCTGTTTTCTCTGTCTGTGGGCTTAGTACAGCCTACACGCTGGCCTCATCCCGGTCCACTGCGGAGAGGATGTGAGAGTCCTTATTGAGCCCACAATGTCTGTTAGCAAAGTCTTTCTTTCTTTCCTTCTTTCTTTCTTTCTTTCTTTCTTTCTTTCTTTCTTTCTTTCTTCCTTTCTTCCTTTCTTCCTTTCTTCCTTTCTTCCTTTCTTCCTTTCTTTTCTTGCTCTGTATGTTCTAATTCCACCTGCTGCCCAGCATTGAGTCTGGGTGCTGATTTCTTCTAATGGATCCTCTGAGCCAGTATTCTGGCCTTTGCCACTCGACTTGTCTCTGTTCTATTTCCCAGGCTCCAGCATCCGGGGCTGCTCCTCCAGACTCCAAAAGGCTGAACTCCTTTGGCTTCAATTTCTCCCGTGCTCTTCCATGTCCTTGCTGAGGTCCTAAACCTGGTGTGCTGCCCCAGTACATGGACTTCTGGACTTCTGTAGACCTTGCTATCAGTCAGAGCCTCCCACCCAGATAATCTGCAGGCCCGACACTGATGCTGTCCTGGCCCGTGCAGTGATACACACAGAGAAAAGGATTTAGGGGTCATGAGAGAATTATTTATTACTATGGGTTTATGTATATTTGCTAAGAGCTAGAAATAGATGTTAGTGCAAATCCATATGGATATTCTCTGCTATATTAGGGGGAAAGATGGCTTCCATTAGGCAAATCTGTTTAATAACCGGAGGGAGTTAAGATACGAAGCAGGAAATGGGTAGCAAGCGATCTGAGGACAATAGTTAATGAGAATTAACTAGGAGCTGGGGTCATTTTTTTAAAAACTTTACTCCACATAATGAAATATTCCACAACAGGGACAGAGATGTTAATATTGCTTTGCCAAAGAGTAATAATACTAAGAATAATTGAGTAAATAAATAAATTTGAGAGACAAACCTTTAGGGCAATGATTCTAGAGTAAAATCTAAAGGATACACAAACACTTCCCTGTGGCAGTATGACCAGGGTCTTAGGAAGCCTGTTGTCACTCCTCTGAACCATCACCCAATGCCACCATCAAAAGGTGCGATGGCTAGAAGTCTCCACTGTATTGCTCCTCATCTCTGACCTTATCCCCTCCCCCTTCCATTCATTAGCTCTGCTGGGTCCTCCCGGGAACTCAGGGCTCTGAGGAAATGGGCAGCTTCACCCATGGGTGAATAAACTCAGAGCCAGTGACCTACTAGCTCAGAACTTCCCCCCCACCCCCAGACAGATGGAAATCCTGTTTCTGTCACAGACTGATAAATTAGCATGGACAGAGATTATGTAGTTATGCTCAAGGAGCTCTCAGGCCACCTGAAAGCTGTATCAGAATATGGTTCCTGTCAGCAGGGGAACTCTTCCACGCAGGAGACTATAAACATGATCCAAAATCCTAATGAAAGCCATGATCATCTGGAGAAGAGTACACACTAAAAAGCTATGTTCTTAAGCTGGACCCCAGAAAAACAACGATAGCCAAGTAGTTATAAAATACCTTGCCAATCAATGCAACAGACTTTTTAAAAAGGCTAAGAATGCAAATGCAAACATATTTGCCAGCTGGCTGGAGGGAAACCCCAAACACAAGTGACTTACTCCTGTAAATTCAGAGCTGAAAATATCTCTAATGTCAACTGCCCATGTTTAAAAGAAAGTCACTGGTATTTTTGTCAACAGAAAAGCAGAAAAAGGAAGATGACAGATAGAAGGAGACACTGAGGATGAATCAAACAATTCATTAATAGTAAGTGGGGGTAGAAGTGCCAGCCTGGGGACCAGCTCCCATCATCAGACTAACTCATAAAGCTCTGTTCCCTCTTATCCAGGAAATATTTTACACTAATGATAAGTTTTTGTGGCTGGGTCCACTACTAGCTAATCTAAAATTTTAATTAAAAGAAAAATATTTTTCTGATCAGTGACCCCCTTTGAAAATCTGATAAATTCCTGGACTTCTACAAACAAATTCTAGGGGATCCGTGGACCAATACCAAACTCATAAACCCACAGGTCATATATTAAAACCCCCTACATTCAACTAATTTAAAAAGGAGAGAGATGGATATAAAGGAAATCACCTGCTTGTGAATACTGCAAAGGATGTTAACAAAAACAGGGAATGAAGTCCTCAGAGCCACAGTGGAAACGGGCAGATGGGCCTGGCAGCCTGGATGTTATCATCACAGGTCAGATATAACCTCTGAAATGATCTTAGGGAATTCTCCCATTACAGCAAAATCTACTAAGTGAAACTCTCCAGGTTCCTATGCATTCCCACTATTTTTTAAACTTCTCTACATTATGCATTCCTCTCTCGGCTCTGTTTTGTTGGTTTTTTTTTTCTTTTCTTAATATCAGAGAGAGAAAGAACATGAGAAGGGGGAGTAGGAGAGGGAGAAGCAGACTCCCCACTGAGTGGAAAGCCGGATGCGGGACTCAATCCCAGGACCATGGCATCATAATCTGAGCTGAAGGCAGACGTCTAACTGACTGAGCCACCCAGACATCCCCTCTCTCAGCTCTGTTATCTCGCACCCTTCTCCTCCATTAGCTGTATTCTTTCATTCTTCCATTTGCTTCTCTGACCACCAGGGACTCTCCTGACTCGTGACATACAAGAGGGAACCCACTGCTATGCAGCTCCAGGGACCTACATACACCAAGTGCCCAACAAGTTAAGCTTCTGCAAAGTTTCCTCAATGTCACAAACAAAGCTTACTGAACTTCAAATTGCAAGATGGGGTCGTGCACAAAAAATATGGGAGTGAGACTGAACTCTTCAATGTGGAAGCAAGTCATTTATTCAAGTGACAACTACAGAGCCTTCTGTCATAGTTTCAAGGGATTGGCCACGTACCCAGAATGGATGACCGCTCTATGATGATCTGGAAAAGGGTAATTGTAAAGAGAAGTGATCAGAAGACCAAATAGGAGAGAGAGTAATCAGAGATGGGACAGCTTTCTGGAACAAATACATCATTTAGATTATGTTTAAAGCCCCAGCAGTCTCTGAAAATAGCAGCAGCCAAGATCTGAAGGACAGTGTTTTGATGCACACAATATGGAACAGACATTTGTCACACATCAGTCTTCCTAGCCATATCCAGTACTCCCAGCTGGTGACACAGCCCACAGGGTCGTCTTCTATCACAAAGGACTAATACAAAGAAATTTTTTTTGACACATTGGACCAGATGGACCTCATAGATATATACAGAA
>PISX010033314.1:0-15230 GCA_004024625.1 Mellivora capensis | reverse complement strand
TAATGGAATCAGGACCCCTAGGTGGCTCAGTCAGTTAAGCGTCCGACTCTTGATTTCTGTTTGGGTCATGATCTCAGGGTTATGAAATGGAGCTCCATGTCAGGCTTGCACTGGACATGGAGCCTGCTTAAGAGTCTCTCTCTCCCTCTGCCCTTCCCTCCATAAAAAAGATTTTTTTTAATGGAATCATGTGATGTTTCCCTGCTGGAAGTGTTCCTATCTTGGGAGCCAAGACCTTGAGAGAGAGAGAAGGCAAAAATTCTACCAGTGGGTTATTAGAGGTAAAAGTGAAAAAGCTTCCATCCCTTAATTTCTGTGAGAATGATTTTAAATGCATTTACCATTTAAATTGATGGTAAAGCAGATTACTCTCCCTAATGTGGGTGAGCCTCATCCAATCAGTTGAAGGCCTGCATGGAACAAAAGGCTGATCCTCCCCCAAGTAAGAGAGTATTTCCTCCTACCTGACTACCTTGAGCTTTTACATTGGTTTTTCCCTGCCTTTGGACTCAAACTGAAACACTGGCTCTCCCTGGGTCTCAAGCCTGCCAGCCTTGAAACTGGAACTCACCCCGTTGGCTCTCCTGGTTCTCAGGCCTTTAGTCTTGGACTGGAACCACACCGTCAACTCCCCTGGGTCTTCTGCTTGCCAACTGCAGATTTTTCGACTTATTACCCTCCAGAATCATTTGAGCCAATTCCTTGCAGTAAATCATATATGTATTCTATTGGTTCTGTTTCTCCAGAGAACCCTAACTAATACAAGAACTATAGTATATTCTCTCAAATTCTAAGGGCTATGATTCCCCTGTTGGGGCTGGTTATAGGCTCCATACAGCATCCCTGTTCCCCACAAACCTCTAATACTACTGGAGTTGCTGTGTCTTAAGGCCTTCATAGCAGAGCAACCTCCACTATAGCCTGGACCTTGTGCAGAATCTTTTCTTGCTCTGGCCACAGTTAAAACTCGCCATCTTAGGCACCTGGGTGGCTCCATCAGTTAAGCATCTCCCTTCAGCTCAGGTCATGATCCCAGGGTCCTGGGATCGAGCTCCATGTTGGGATCTCTACTCAGCAGAGAGCCTGCTTCTCCTTCTCCCTCTGCCTGCCTCTCTGCCTACTTGCGTGTGCTCTCTCTCTCTCTGTCAGATAAATAAAGAAAATCTTTAAAAATAACTCACCATCTTATGAGTTACTCAGTATAAAGTTTGGAATAGAACCTAGATGCTCCCAAACCAGAAGATTCCTACAACTTGTTTTCTTGATGGGCTGCCCAAGGTACAACAGTTTGTCTTTTACCTTATCATGGGCTAATCCCAACTCATCCCAGATCGTGTGACCCCCTAAACCTTTCAACAAGGAGGCAGGACCCTCAACCTTCATGGTCTTTGTCTCCTACCCTCAGTCATGCATTTGTCTTATAAGGTATCAAGGATAGTGGCTGTGCTCTGTTCATTGTGTCTAGTCTGCATGGTATCATCAAGTGTGATGTCCCTGGGGCGCCTGGGTGGCTCAGTGGGTTAAAGCCTCTGCTTTCAGCTCAGGTCATGATCCCGGGGTTCTGGGATGGAGCCCCGCATCAGGCTCTCTGCTCCACGGAGAGCCTGCTTCCTCCTCTCTCTCTCTGCCTGCCTCTCTGCCTACTTGTGATCTCTGTCTGTCAAATAAATGAATAAAATCTTAAAAAAAAAAAAAAAAAGTGTGATGTCCCTAGCAGGTAAAAGCAAACTGCTGCTCGTGCTTCTTGCTAATCCATATAGAGACAAAAACATCTCTCCACGTCAATGGCTGTCTTCCAGGTGCTGGTTACTATGTCGATTTGTTCCAGTGGAAAGATCGCATCTGGGAAACAGCTACAGTTAGAATTACTCATTGATTAAGGACACTGTATTCTACAGTCAGCCTCCGGGACCCATCCACCTTCTACAGAGGCCAGATGGTGAATTAAACGCAGAAGTGATGGAAATCACCACCCTAACATCTTTGAAGCCTTCGCTGCTGGCATTAGTCTCTGCTTATCCCCCAGAGATGTAGTATGGGTTTTAGTTTATCCTGGTAGGGAGGGGAAGTTTGTTCCTTCTTACCGTAATAGTCCTCACATCATGATTAGGGAGCAAATATGGGGCTTCTGCCAGTTGCTAAGTGGGACTTTTTGGAACTATACTTTAGAAACCGGGGAAATTGCCATAGGGTGAGATCAACTCAGGCCAGAACCGCATTTATCACTTGACCTCAATGAGTCACTCCCTTGACTGGTGCGTCAGATGGTGTTCTGGGTACCTAGGGATTAACACCACTTCAGAACCAATATCTGGCAATCCCTGGAAGGCCCAGATTTTTCTCTTTCAGAGAAATTTCAGATATTTCTTCAGTCATCCTACTGCATGGTTTCATTTACATTCATTGAGTAATGACTTACTAGGACATTATTTCAGGTCTCTTTGAGGAAGACATGAAGGAAATGTTCTAATATGTGCTTGTGGTAGTATAGTACTACTTCGATCAAAGGTTCAGTAAACCCAGTTCTGTAAATTGGTGTAGGTCTGAAGTGTATATGACAGGCTGTCATGCTCCAATATGGCAAACCAGGTCAGCGTCTTCCTCAAGGGACCTAGAGTTTCAGTTGTTTCTGCTTTTGTTTGTTGGTTGGATTTTTTGGGTTATATAGATCAGTTTCATACTTTAGTAAGCTGTTCATCTAAATAATTCCTAGAGACCACGTGATCAACTAGCCATCACCAAAAATCCACCCCTGCTGTATATATATGGTAATTGTGTACACGTTGTCTGTGGCATTTAACCACTGTCACTTGGCCTTTGCCACCCTGGGACCTCATCATCCCCGTTTCAGTGAAGACATCTCCTTTTGTGCCATTTCCATCCACTAGGTGACAGCCACGATATCTTAGTGAAGGAAGAATCCTCTGGACATCCGGGTTTCTTCCACATTATGCCAGAAGTTCTGGCATCTCAATTTCACTGAATATAGCCCACCCTTGAGTTCCAGTTGTGGTCTGCCCATGAAACAAGTTTTTAGAGCCATTCCCAAGTGTTTGAACTAACACATAAAATCCACAATCTCTGGTAAGTGCACCCCTAGCAATAAACCCAGCTTGTTGCAACATTGTTATCCCTCAGAATCCATTACTAAACATATTCCCATGTTTGTGCCAAGGTGAATTAGGAAAGTCTTGCAATATTTTATGTATAAATTATCTCCTCCCACGTGATACTTTTTCATTATCCCCTTGGGAAATGCTGATTCTGGTTATGGTCTAGTGGCAATGAGGGGTGGTGAGGTGTGTCTGGAGGAAAATTGGCATCCCATTGCAAGGTCATTGCCTCAGGTGTGTTATTAGAGTCTTCAAGCAAGGGAAAGCTCGTCTCCTCAGACAAAGGATTGGCTGCTCCCTGGCAAGGGGAAGGCTCATGGGAATGTAGACGTTCAAGGTTCCCAGATCGTCGGAATCCATTCACATGTTCCCATTTAAGGTCTCAGGGTCTCCTTCACCATCAGTACCCATCACAGAAGAGACTCAGTCAGAAGTAAAATCAACTTGTGTTGTAATTTTACAACCCACACAATTACATTTAGTGTCTAGGTTTTAGCTCCGTCCATCCTGTGGCTTCATAGAGGCTCCTTTGGGGCCACTGTCGAAGTTCTCTGGTTTCCTAACGGTGACTTGAGCTGGGTTTAAAGCTTGGAGCTTATCATTTCCTTTCTGTTATTGCCCCAGTACAATCATGGTCTCGGGGTCTTGGGATCCAGCCCTGCATCAGGTTTTCTGCTCGGCAGGGAGCCTGTTTCCTCCTCTCTCTCTCTCTCTCTGCCTGCCTCTCTGCCTACTTGTGATCTCTGTCTGTCAAATAAATAAATAAAATCTTCTTAAGAAAAAAAGAGTCCCATCAAGAAAACAGAAGCCATTCGAGATATTCCAGACAAGGATAATTTGGTACTGGAAATTAGACAGGTGTGGGAAGGTGTGGAAGGGCACAGATGAGGATGGGGGCTGGAGGAACAAAAAGAAAGAGGGGATTGAGACTCAGGATCCCAAGCTGCTGATGCCCCTTCAAGCTGGAGCCCACGAGCACATACCTGGTGCTGCACTTTGGAGATGCAGCCAGTCCTGGATCTGCTGAAGAGGCACCACTTCGATCTGAGCTGGAACCACCAGAAAGATTCTGCATCTGCCTGAGCTGCCGTTGTCCACAGTCACGCCGGCCGGCTGCTCTGCGGCAACCGCCAGGAATGGGGAGCACTGGAATGGGAAGTTTCCCTCCTCCTCTAGTCCTCTGAGTCCCATGTTCCAGATCCTGTGGGAAGCCAGCTGGTGAGAGATCCTGGGTCATGTAGTTTGCAGTCTTTCAGCCCCATCAGAGCAGAGCAGCACGTAAAAAGGCAGTTTGGGGGCTTAAAAACCATAGGTAAATAACCGGTACAGAACCTAAAATCAGTTGCCTTAGTTGGGAGGGCATTGCTTCCTTATAGGGGCAAAGAAAAACTTATTCAGCCATAGATGGGTAGGTTAAGGAAAGACTGCAGCTTCTCCTGCCTGTCAATTGCTATAGTCTACCAATGAAGCAGTATCCCCAGGAGAAGTCCCCTAAATATTTACTGAGCATCACCATGCTGTAAGCTGAGCTCAACTGTAATACTTTAATCTTGTGACTTAAGTGGAAAGTCTAAATCAGAGTAGACTAGAAATCAGATACACATTTTTTTAAAGGGTTGGTTTATTTTGGAGAGAGAGCACAGGGGCGAGGGGCAGAGGGAGAGGGCGAGGGAGAACCCCAAGCATTCTCCCTGCTGAGTGTGGACCCAACTTGGGGCTCGATCTCCTGCCCTGAGATCAGGACCTGAGCAGTCAAGAGTCAGATGCTTAACCGACTGGGCCACCCAGGCGCCCCATCACATACACATTTTTATAGTAACTACTGTAATTCTATCATATTTCCCATATCCTCATCATTTTCACAAATAATGCTATTTCACTTAGAGATCAAAGGCACCTGAAATGAACTCCAATATCATCCTTCCCAGTGATAAGCACTGTAGTGTGCTCTCAGCCTCATTCCTTCCTGCTTCATCTGGGAATTTATTTCTTCAGGGACTTTTTTCTTTCCAAAACATTCACATTCTTCTTCATGTTGACCACACCTCCCCTTATTATCTCTGTCTCCCTTATTCTTTCCCTACAGGCAAAATTCTGTGAAAAGAGTTGTGGTTACTTGTTCCTCTCATCCCATTCTCCCCGAAACCCACCTTAACACAGACACACACGCACACAGAACACAGGTGCGCACACACACAACCGGCCCCCACACACAGACACACACCCCACTGATACATCCAGTGGTTGACTTAGTCCCTGTCTTACCAAAGCAAACACAGCTGATCGCCCCTTCTCCTTGAAATTCTTTCTTTGGGGCGCCTGCGTGGCTCAGTTGTTAAGCATCTGCCTTCAGCTCAAGTCATGATCCCAGGGTCCTGGGATTGAGCCCCATGTTGGGCTGTCTGCTCAGCAGGAAGCCTGTTTCTCCCTCTCCCACTCCCCCTGCTTGTGTTCCCTCTCTTACTGTCTCTCTGACAAATAAATACATAAAATCTTGAAAGAAAGAAAGGAAGGAAGGAAGAAAGAGGGAAGGAAGGAAGGATGGAAGGAGGGAGGAAAGAAAGAAAGAAAGGGAAAGGAAAGAAAGAAGAGAAAAAAGGAAAGAACGAAAGAAAAGAAAAGAAACACTTTCTTCACTTCCAGGATAGCTTTCTGGTTTTCCTTGGGTATCTTTGTCAGAGAGCGAGGGGCTCACCTCTGTTCCATGTGGCCTGCCTCCTTTGGTAGACTCATCTAGTTTCATGACTTTAAATACCATCCAAATGCTGATTCCCAGTCTCACATCCCTAGCCTGGACCTATTTCCTCAACTCTATTCATATATTCAACTGCCTGTCCTTTATCTCTTGTTGGATGGATAACAGGACCCAGGAACCGTGTCCAAACTTGAGCTGCAGAGACTAGTCCCCACAGGTTCCTCTCCTAGTCTTTCCCATTGCAGCAGACGGGACCTCTGCTCAGCCATTACTCATGCCTATACACCCTGGGGTCACCCTTGTTGGTTCTCTGGCTCTCCCTGCCGTACGTGTGTTACCTGGTCTTGGTCCTCGTGTGTGTCCACTGGAGTGTGAATTGCCTTTTCCCTTTAATCTATTCGGAGTCTTTTCATTAAACCTCTTAAACTTATTCTTAATCCTATCTTGGAATTACAGCCTCCTTTTCAGGGCTCAGTATCAGGTACTGGGAATTCAGCTGCCAGTGGGCATTTCACTTTAGGTAATAGTCCTGTGACTGCCTTTTGATAAGGTCTGCTGCTGGTCATTCCCCCACGCCTCAGCCTTCTCCTTCTGAGTTCCTCTGTTTCTCCTTCCGCTTGTCAAAGGCAATGCTCAGTTCTTTCCTGTCTTGTTTAACAGCGAAAGCAAATTTCCCACTTTGCTTTCACTGTTAAACATCCTCCCACTTCCTATCAACTCTCAGGTGCCTGTTTGAATTTGCACACAGTGACTACTGTTTGCAACACTGAACAGTACTGATGCTCACTCAAATCGTCTATAAATTGCCTGGAAAGCAAATTCTTATTGAAACTTAAACTAAAAAAAAAAAAAAAAAAAAAAGGTTTCATTTTTTTACCCCCAAGGAATTAACTTTTCGTTAAAACTTTTAAGAATAGAGTTAGTGTTTTTATAGCACTTTCTCATCTGAAAAAGAATGGGCAATGTCTTGGACATCAGTGAATCATTCCTCTGTGAAACCAACTTTGATTCCTTTCAGGGTTAGGAGTAGATTTTAAAGAAAAGTTGCACTAATAATTAGATGAAAGTTATCAAAGAATTCAGAATCTTTAGAAATAACTTATAAATTGGGATTCTCTGGTTACAAACAAGAGGAAAGCCAACTCATATTGGTTTAAGAAAAATGACATTTATTGGGTCAGGTAACTGAAAAGTCCAGGGATAGGTAGATACAGCTGAAGGCATGGCTGGGACTAGGGCTGGTGTTGGCAAAAGGCAACCTGTGGCTGTTTTTGTAAATAAAGCTTTATTGGAACACTGCCATGCCCATTGCTTCTCCTGTTGTCTGTGGCTGCTTTCGTGCTACAGTGGCAGAATTGAGCAATGTAGTGGTGAGGTTGAGGAGTTGTGAGAGGGACCTCTGGCTCGCTATGATGTGTGGGTTTTTCCTGAAAATGAAGCAATTCTCCAACACTAATTCAACTCAGTTCTGACACTGTCTACGTGGAGATGGCTTCGATTCATGGGTTAAGGGCTCAGTCCCACAAGCCTGCCTCCACTTCGGTGCCCATCGCTGGTCCAGGTTGTCACCACCTATGCTTCTGACCGATGCTGTAAATCAGAGGACCCCTTCCTTGGGTTCGATTAGTTTGCTAGAGTGGCTCACAGAACTAAGGAAACCTGTTTATTCACTAGATCACCAGTTCGTTATGAAAGATGTTAAAGAATACAGATGAACAGCCAGATGAAGGGATACATAGGGCCAGGTCCTTTCAAATGCAGGAACTTCTGACCCTGAGTTTGGGGCCAGCAAGTGGATGCATTCTGATTCACCAACCTGGAAGCTCTCAGAACCCTGTCCTTTTGGGGTTTTATGGAGGCTTCATTACATAGGCGTGGTTGATTAAATCATTGGCCATTGGTGACTGATTCAACCTCCAGTTCCTCTCCTCTCTCCAGAGGTCATGGGGAGGGACTGAAAGTACCAACCCTCAAGTCTAATAAATGCAATCTAATGGTTGGTTTCCCTGCACACCCTACCCCTGGATCTTAGGGGACTTCCAGGAGTCACCTCATTAACATAAATTCAGCTGTGGTTGATTGGGACTTACAGTGAATAGCAAGACACCCATAGCACCTTTATGGCTCTGAAGTGACTTCAGAAACTGCGGATGAAAGACCAAATATTAGAACAAAAGATGCTCCTGTTGCTCTTACTGCTTAGGAAATTATAATGGTTTGGGGAGCTCTGAGCCAGGAACCATAGGCAAAGTCCAAAATACATATTTATTATAAATAATAATAATCTCATACCTACAAGCCCTAAAATATTTCCTGTCTGGCCCTTTACAGAAAAAAAAAAAAAATGACCAACATAGGGAACAAAATGATGTCAGTGAATCTGGACTTTCTCTCTTTCTTCACTCTGCTTTCCTCAGGGTCGGTCCTTTCTTGTGAAGTCTCCATCATGGTGGCAGCCCATCCACGTAGATAGTTCTAGGCTTACATCCTCACAGGAGTGCTCTTCTTTTCCGGTTGCTCCAATAAAGATGCTGGGTTCACTTTAATTGAACCGCCTTTGCTTGCCTTGTTTGGTGCATCCATCCCCAAGCCAGTAACTGGCCATGGGGACACAGTGCTCTGATTTGTCAGGTCTGGGTCACAGGCTGGCCTCTGGAGTGATGAGTCAGTATCTCCCAGACCTAAGAATTCAAAGAGGTGATGGGGTGATCCTCTTAAGAAAAGCTGGGGAGTGGGACACCTGGGTAGCTCAGTGGGGTAAGCCTCTGCCTTCAGCTCAGGTCATGATCTCAGGGTCCTGGGATCGAGCCCCGCATTGGGCTCTCTGCTCAGTGAGGAGTCTGCTTCCCGCCCCCCGCCCCCGCCTAGTTGTGATCTCTCTCTTTGTCAAATAAATAAATAAAATCTTGAAAAAAACCCACATTTTATTTATTTATTTATTTTAGAGAGAGAGTGACAGCATGAGAGAGAACACAATCAGGGGTAGTGGGAGAGGGAGAAACAGGCTTTCTCTGATTTAAGATTTCTGATTAAAATTTCCTCTGATTAAAATTTCCCCTCTGATTTAAGATTTCCCCTCTTCTTCCTGCCAGGAATGTGGATATCAGGCTGGAGATGGGGCAACCATCTTGCAACATGAAGTGTTTTAATCTCATTAATGATATTTTTCGTACATTCAGTCTATTTGGTTCTTCCTCAAACCTACCTCTTCTCCCCTGCCCCCCGCCGCCCCTGGTTTCTTTTCTTGTGGATAATAACAAAGCAAAAGGAGAATGGCTAACATTCATGAAGTCCTTATTGCTCGTAGCTTTGAGAGCTATGTGTACAACAGCTCATTCTATCCTCACAATAATCCTGTGAAATAAGAGCTATTTCTTGTTCCAATTTACAGATAAGGAAATGGATGCAGAGGTTAAGTAAATTACCCAGGGTCACGCAGCTATTAAGTGGTAGAGCCAGAATTCCAAATCCAGCTCCCTGGCTCTAGCGTCTGTGCTCATAACTATATGCTACTCTCGGGGCGCCTGGGTGGCTCAGTCGGTTAAGCCTCTGCCTTTGGCTCAGGTCATGATCTCAGGGTCCTGGGATTGAATCCCACATGGGGCTCTCTGCTCAGCAGGGAGTCTACTTCTCCCTCGCCCTCTGCCTGTCCCCCACTGCTTGTGCTGGCTCACTCTCTCTCTCAAGTAAAGAAAAATGAAATATTTTTTAAAAGCTACATGCTACTCTTTATATCTTTTATCTCTCTGACCTTCTTAAACATACTTAGTTTATAGTCTATTAGATTTTTATTCTGTTTTCTAAAATTGTGGGTGTTTTGCTTCTCCTGTTTGTTCTACCTGCTGATTCTTCTTTATGAAGAGTCATTTCCTTGTATGTTTTAGCATGTTTGATGCACATTCAGCGACACGGAGCATGTATCGTGTGCTCACGGGCTGCTCCAGGAGCTGGGGATAGATAAGTTAAGGAGGCAAAGTCTCCACTCTCATATCTTAAATTCTAGTCGGAGAAAACAGACAGCAAACAAATAAACGGCTAGAGAATGGGAAGGGATGATTCTATAGGATGGTAAAGGAACACTCTCGGATAAGGGGACATTCCAACGGAGACCTGAAAATGTGAGAATGCGAGCTACGTGTATCCCTAGGAGCAGATTCCCAAGCAGAAGGGATGGCAAGGACAAAGGCAGCATGGCAGGAATAGGCCTTGAATGTTAGGAATGAGCAGAGGTCTTTGTGGCTGGAATGCAGCGTAGGAGGGATAGAGCAGAGGAGATGATGAGGGCAGAGAGATACCCGGACCGGGCAGTGCACATCAGGCAGGGCCTTTGAGGTCATGAGAACTTTGAGGCTGGATGGGGAGCCTCTCAAGGGTTTCTTTGAGGGTCATAAGCTCAGGGATGGTATTTAAAACTATGAGGCTAGCTGGACTCACCTAGGAATGGTGTAAGTAGGCAAGAGGTCTGAGGCCTGGGGCATTCCAGCGGTAGGGGAGGAAAATTTTTGCTCCTTCCTCCACCTTCTTCCTGGCTGGGTCTGGAAATTAAACTGACACCGACACATTAGCATGAGAAATGCATACAAAATGACTCCATAGAAGTTTCGCATGACTCCGACACCTTTATCAGGAAATGAAAAGCTGAAGAATTAGTTAGACCTGAGTATATTTTTATGCTAGGTTCCTCGATGAGTGGACAGTCATCGAGGAATCTGGTAGGTGAAGGGGTGTGAGATAAATTTAGTAACCGGGGAAGCTCGGCAAAGCTTGTTTGTTCAGATTCTCTTCAGCGTCCCTTTCTTCTGAGATAAGGAGGCTTTTTCCTCTGGGTATAAGGAGGGCACCTCTCACCTGGGGGTTATTTTAGTTGCAGGGGAGAAGGGTGGGGGGTTTAGCGTGCCCTTTCCGCTTCTGCTGTTTTCTCAAACTCCTACAAAATATTCAGTACGCCAAGGTGCCATATTTTGGGGTAGCATGTCCTGAATCCCCTAGCATTTGGAGCCTAGGAAGATGAAGGACCAGCCGAGGACACTGTGAAGGAGTGGCCAGCAGCCGGGGAAGAACAGGGAGCAGAGGTGTCCGGGCATCAAGTCAAGAGAGCGTTTTAGAGTGAAGACAGTGACCCCACTGCCTGCGTAAAATGAGGACAAAGAAATGACCGTTGGATTTGACATGCAAGTTACTAGTGATCTTTTAAAAAACTGATTGTGGTGGATGGGGATGGAGGCTGATCAGAAGAGAACAGGGAAAGTGAAGACAGCAAATGAAGAAGCAAACCAAAAAAGTCTTTCTGGGCTCAGTCGCTGGAGGGTCCAACTCTTGATTTTGGCTCAGGTCATGATTTCAGGATGGTGGGATCCAGCCCCACGTGGGGCTCCCCACTCAGTGTGGCATCTGCTTGAGGTTCTCTCTCTCTCCTTCTTTCTCTGCCCCTTCCCCCCTCAGATAAAGAAATAAATAAAAATCTTAAACAAACAACCTCTTTCAATGAATTTTGTGTGAAGGGAACAGAGAAATGAATAGTAAACTGGGGCACCCGGGAGTTGTAGCCAGAGGTGCATGTGAAATCAAGGGAGGTTTTGTTTGCTTGTTTCTAAGATAGGAAATAATAGACATCACAATGGTACGATATTGGAAATGATCCACTTTAGACGAAGAGGGGAATGATTTTGAGTTGCATGTAAGCAGAGATCATTTCCCACCTGGCATGGCACCCGTCCCAAACAGCAAAAACCCAGGAGCCCCACCAACCCAGGACTAATTTCCACATTAAATTTATACCTTGAGGTTTCTCACACCAAACAGGTAGAATAAATTTGGATTCCAGAACCTCAAAAAGCACAACCTTGGGTCTGCTAGCTCACCTAGGTTTTTTTTTTTTTTTTTAGATTTTTATTTATTTATTTGACAGAGATCACAAGTAGGCAGAGAGGCAGACAGAGGGAGAGGGGGAAGCAGGCTCTTTGCTGAGCAGAAAGCCTGATGTGGGGCTCGATCCCAGGACCCTGAGATCCTGACCTGAGCCGAAAGTGGAGGCTTTAACCCACTGAGCCACCCAGGCACCCCACACCTAGGTACTTTTTTTTTTTTTTTTTAATTTCCCCAATGAAGGCCCTGCAAAGACAAACTTTGTGTGTTCCCGGGATTTATGGGCAAAGTTCAGTAGTCTTTCTTGATGAAGGTCATGGTCCCTAGAGGATGCCAACTTGTTACTGATAAAAACCTGAAGCCACATTGGGGCTCCAGCTCTGCTCCTTCTCTACCACCGGCATCTCGGGATTTCTCATATTCTTGCAAGCCCCGCCATACATTTAGAACATTTGGGTATATTTTAAGGGGGGGGAGAAAAAATAGAGGGAGGGAGACAAGTCATAGGAGACTCTTTTTTTTTTTAAGATTTTATTTATTTATTTGACAGACAGAGATCACAAGTAGGCAGAGAGGCAGGCAGAGAGAGAGAGAAGGGGAAGCAGGCTCCCTGCTGAGCAGAGAGCCCGATGCGGGACTCGATCCCAGGACCCTGAGATCATGACCTGAGCCGAAGGCAGAGGCTTAACCCACTGAGCCACCCAGGTGCCCCAATAGGAGACTCTTAGATAGAGAACAAAGGGAGGGTTGATGGAGGTGGGTGGGGGGTGGGCTAGATGGGGGATGGGTGTCAAGGAGGGAAGGGAGCAGAAGGCCTGAATCATAGAAGATGCCCGGTAAAGGTTGGTGACTGAACAAATCACTGTCGGAAAACCACACAACTCATAGTACAGTACTAAGTGATTTTCTGCATCTTGGAGACTCTATCCTCTAAGAAGAAAAGTGGTTTCCCTGGAGACGAGAGAGAGGTTTCTGGTGGTTATTTCGGTTGACTCTGCTGGGAAAAGCCATGTCACTTTGGTCTGGTAACCACGTGTCTTTTCCTCTCCAGAATGGAGATCTCCTCTCACCAGTCCCACCTCCTGCAGCAACTGAATGAGCAGCGCAGGCAAGACGTCTTCTGTGACTGCAGCATTCTGGTGGAAGGGAAGGTCTTCAAAGCGCATCGAAATGTATTATTTGCTAGCAGTGGTTACTTCAAAATGCTCCTTTCTCAGAATTCGAAGGAGACGAGTCAGCCGACCACAGCTACATTTCAGGCCTTCTCCCCTGACACTTTTACGGTCATCCTGGACTTTGTCTATTCTGGCAAACTCTCTCTCACGGGTCAGAACGTCATCGAAGTGATGTCAGCCGCCAGCTTCCTTCAGATGACGGATGTCATTAGCGTATGTAAGACCTTTATTAAATCTTCGCTAGACATCAGTGAGAAAGAAAAAGATCGCTATTTCAGTCTCTCCGATAAAGACGCCAATTCTAATGGTATAGAACGTTCCTCCTTTTATAGCGGCGGCTGGCAAGAAGAAAGCGGTTCTCCGCACTCTCACCTGAGCGCAGATCAAGGAACAAGTGTCATAAGTGGAAAATCTTGGAGTAAGTATAGTTACCATCCAGCCTCCCAAAGGAATACTCAACAGCCTTTGGCCAAGCATGAACAAAGGAAAGACTCCATTAAAAAGTCCAAACATTTGAGGTTGTCACAGCCTTCTGAAGTCGCTCATTATAAGTCCAGCAAACGAGAAGCACGAACCTCAGATTCTTCCGGCCACATTTCCCAATCTGAAGAACACGCACAGATTGATGCTCACATGGACTCCACGCCTGTTGGCTATCCGTACGGTCCAGGATCTGATGTCACATCCAGAAGCTTTCCAGGTATCCAAAAAAAAAAAAAAAAAAAAAAAAAAATCAATCCCCTCAGTGAGGTCCTAAGGCTCCTGTACTATACAAACCAATCCTATCTCAACATGCCCTTACTTTGAAGTGTTACGGGCAGTTGAGCCAAGTGATTTTTTTTTAAAGTCATTCTCCTCTAATCAAATTTATTTCATAAAACATGAATTTAAATTTCTAATTAAAAATAGTATGGGATAGGAGCATCTGGCTGGCTCAGTTGGTAGAGCACATAATTCTTGATCATAGGGTCATGAGTTCAGGCCTCACACTGGGCATGGAGCTTACTTTAAAAAAATTTTTAAAAAGAATAAATTTAATAACAGTCAAAACAGTAGAGTTCTTAATTTCAAAGCCAAAGATCTTGCCAACCTGTGTCAGCAGATGATTAGATTACTGTTAAGCCCCTATAGCTCTTTTTTTAAATGGTTCAATCCCGGGGCGCCTGGGTGGCTCAGTGGGTTAAGCCTCTGCCTTCAGCTCAGGTCATGATCTCAGGGTCCTGGGATCAAGTCCCGCATTGGGCTCTCTGCTCGGCAGGGAGCCTGCTTCCTCCTCTCTCTCTCTCTCTCTCTCTCTCTCTCTGCTTGCTTCTCTGCCTACTTGTGATCTCTGTCAAATAAATAAATAAAATCTTAAAAAAAAACACAACAACATTGCAAGAGGACATAAATACTTCCCATTGTAACCAAATCCATTTGAAAAATCATATTATAAAAAATAATAAAAAAAATAAAAAATAAATGGTTCAATCTCTAAGATGCATATTTTCACTTTAAATTACATATTTTTTTTCCGAGTATTTACTCAGGAGGAGCATTTTTATACAGAAAAGCTAAACAGAGCATTCTGTTTACAAAGGTTCATTCTATTTACAAAGGTTCACAGACCCAAGATTTAAAAAAACTGGACTACATTTGATTTTATTGAGATATAAAGACATAATTTAAAAACCATACACAACCCTTAACATAACACTGTAACCCTGTGTGCAACAACAACCAGAAACATCTCATCTTTATGATAGTGGTAAAATGCAGAAAGACTATGAAGGTGTTGGTTTCAGTGATCCACCCCTCACCACCAGAAGACTGTAATAGAGAACAGGAATTAGAAATGCATGTTATGGGGCACCTGGGTGGCTCAGTGGGTTAAAGCCTCTGCCTTCCGCTCAGGTCATGATCCCAGGGTTCTGGGATCGAGCCCCGCATCGGGCTCTCTGCTCCAAGGGGAGCCTGCTTCCTCCTTCTCTCTGCCTGCCTCTCTGCCTACTTGTGATCTCTGTCTGCCAAATAAATAAATAAAATCTTAAAAAAAAAAAAAAAAGAAATGCATATCATACTGGAGGGCCTGGGTGGCTCAGTCCATTAAGCAGCCAACTCAGTTTTGGCTCAAGTCGTGATCCACAGTTGTGGGATCGAGCCCTATGTCAGACTCCATGACATCAGACTCTGCTCAGAGCTCAAGCTCAGTCTGCTCAAGATTCTCTCTCTCCTTCAGCCCCTCCCCCTACTCATGCTCTCTTTCTCTCTCAAAATAAGTAAATTTTTAAAAATTATTTTAAAAAGTGCATGTCATATAGTTCTGCCCCAATTAATCAGGTAGCAAACTTGCTTAATAGTTTATGTGTGAATTTAAAGGAAAATTATAAGATGAAGCTCCTA
>PISX010033313.1:0-15234 GCA_004024625.1 Mellivora capensis | reverse complement strand
ACCAGTGTACCTATGACCTTCTCATGAAGAAAACTGGGGTGCTGTGAAGAGAATCCCTACCCCTCTGCCCCCCATGCAACTGAAACATTCTACAATGGTTTGCCATTAGGGTATTCATTCAGATAATGTTTTCCTACTAGTAACTACAAACTTTAAACACTTTTTACACCTTAAAAATATTTAAAAACATTTAAAATTTTTAAAAAAATAAAACATTTAAAATTTTAAAATATTTAAAAACTTTTTAAACCTTAAAAATATTTAAAAACATATTAAAAGGGTGTGTTAGTCCCTACATTTTTCTTTACTAATCATTTCAGTTTTTTCCTTTGGATTAATTGGGCAAGGAAGATACTTCAGTGTGGAAGATTTATTGCTCAGTTATAACGAATGAAAAAAGGAGGCAAATAATACATTTAAATAGATGAAGTTTGAGTTGGAGATACGGTTTCTGAGGCATTTTGACTTGTCTTTTTAAATGCTTCATTTTTTAAACACAGTTTATTTCGATAGAACCATTGGGACCACCGGTATTGCAGTCAGACCTGGGTAGGGACTGGAAGTGCGTGGCAGGGCAGCAGCAACCTTATTCCTTTTATATAGTGTGTACCCTTGTGCAGATGCATTTAAATCTTACACTGTTGTCTAAGGATGATTTTTATAATGCTGCAATGGACTTGGATTACTTAGCTGTGTTCTTGTCTGATATAGAAAATAAATGTTTTTGCATTATTTCCAAAAAAAAAAAAAGAAGAAGAAGAAAGAAAGAAAAAGAAAAAAGAGAAAACAGAAGATCATTGGGGAAGGGAGGGAAAAATAAAATAAGATGAAATCAGAGAGGGAGACAAACCCTAAGAGACTCTTAACTGTAGGACATAAACAGGGTTGCTGGTGGGAAGGTGCTTGGCGGGATGGGTTAGCTGGGTGATGGGCATTAAGGAGGGCACATGATCTAATGAGCACTCATTATTATATGCAACCAATATGACTCACTAAACTCTACCTCTGAAACTAATAATACACTATATATTAATTAAATTTAAATTTAAAAATAAATAAAGATAAATGAACCTGGAGGCATGACTATCTTAGTGAGATAAAGTCACTCTGGAGGAAAAAAAAATGCAACTGAAGTAATGTATTTGGGATGTTTTTACAAACAGTTTATATTACTTCATAAACATGCTTCCTAAGCATCTATTAACATCTTTATAGATGCCATTAAGAGAAAATGAACTATTGGGTCCCCACATAGGTGTGATAAATGGTTGCACATGCAGTGATGATAATACAAGCTAGACCTTTAGCCATTTATTGCTGGCTTTATTGCTCGGAGATTTCAGCCAACAATTTCTAATGTCTTTTGGTGATTAAAAATGTCTGCAGGGGACTAAAGATAATCTGAGGCAAGTGAGTTCAGAATACTGATTCTTCTTTTACCATATTTTATGCTCCTTCAATATTTTTGGTAATAGATTTGATAAACTCACTGTATAGTTTACATGGAACATTTTATATGACTCTTATGCTGCTCACAGACACAATTCCAAAGTTACTATGCTAGAAAATATTTTGTCCAATGAGTAGAAATTCTCTCCAGATGAGTGCCAAAAACGTGTTTAAAATATCCTAATTTATGAGAAGAAAAAAATACATAGTAAAATTTTTACTCTTTAAAAAAATATCAATTTATTTTGCACATCAGACATCACTAAAGTATAGAAGGAAAGATCATAATTCTGTGAATTGCCTTTCGGGCTACTAATTGGTTCAAAAAAAGTTTTTAAAAAATGATGAATGTGTTCACTATATCTACATCAGGTTTATCGAGCAGCCCCAAATCATTTTTTCCCAGATGGGCAGTCTGCTGACTATTGCTTGTATTTTCTTTCCCTTTTTGGCATGACTTAACTCAGCACTCTAGAAAGGTGAAAAACATTCTTGTGGCATCATCTGTGAAACAGATTTGGAGTTCATTTCCATGCATTTTAACCTAAGATCACTTTGAACTACCAAGAGGTGGGTACACGTGTGTATGTATTTGTGTTGTATGTATGTTATATTCATATGTGTGTACAGAAGGCCTGACCCCTACAGTACACTGAACCAGCACTGATCTGTAGGATTTATGTAGTTTAGTGTATATGGCAGGTGTCACACTAATCACCCTTAAGACAAAATTTTTGTATCTTTTAAACAGACAGAGTACCCTGTCTTTTCCAAATAAAGTCTAGAGGTCTACTAGGACCAAGGAGGAAAGAAGAAAATTCATAAAAATAAAGTTTCTAATTATCACCTAGTTCTAGTAATACATTTTCTCTCTCTTTTTTTAAATTTATTTATTTGACATAGAGAAAGATCACAAGTAGGCAGAGATGCAGGCAGAGAAAGAGGGGAAGCAGCCTCCCTGCTTAGCAGAGATCCCAGTACAGGGCTTGTTCCCAGGACCCTGAGATCATGACCTGAGCTCAAGGCAGAGGCTTAACCCACTGAGCCACCCAGGCGCCCCGATACCTTTTCTCGTTAGCCATCTTCATTGATCATGTTCTTTAGTGAAGAGGTACAAGTGAATTTTCTGAGCTGGTGTACACTATTGAGTGTGTGAATTTTCAATCCAGAATTAGGAAATTTAATCACAGGTCCCTGATGCATATCAAATATGTGTGTGTGTGTGTGTGTGTGTGTGTGTGTGTGTGTATACATATATATACACATACATACACACACACAAAGCCAAACCCTGTGGAAATTAAGAGCTCCAAGCAAGGTTTTTAAAAAGGTAGTCATGCTAGTGCAAGCAAATCCATCAAACATCTGTGCAACTGTGTGTTAGGAGCTAATGGTGAGTACTGGCTACTTGAACCCAAGACTTTAAAAATAACAATTTCATAGATCTCTATTTAGGAATATTTGCCATGATCTTAAGGGGAGAAAAACTGTCTCTCATAGAACCATGGGGGAAGTCATCTCTGCTCACATTTGTGAGTTGAGCACTGCAGATGCTATTTCCCACATTTCATGATTACTTGCGTCTGAGTTAGCACCCCTCTTCCAGTCATATCATCAATTTCAGAGCACTCCAGCACACTTTACTGATATGGGGACTTCACTTTGTGGGAAGCAACCATACAGAATCTTTCCTACTATTTGCCATAGATTACTTTTTCATCACTACCACTAATTGTATAAAAGTAAAATGTGTTCTCTTCATGAACCTTGGTTCATAAGATTTTCTCACTTATTCCTCCTGAAAGAATTCCTTTACTTTATTGCATGGAATTCTAACTTTACAAAGAAAGTTTCTACACTGACTTTTTACTAGATTATGAGTAAATATCATGGTACCATCTAAATATAGTTGAATTACTTATAAATTAGGCTCTTCCAGTTTGTAAAGCTTTCAATAGCCCCTTCTAAGCTTTGTCTTCCTTGTTTTGTAAATATCTTCTCGTGATCCCAACAACCTCTGAAATTCCAAATCTTTATTTTCCCTTTCTATGTCTACACCAAAGGGTTGACATGCTCTGTAAGTGCTGTCTAAAGCCCCAGGCCCTTAGACTATTAGAAAATTTGGGCGTGGGCCCTAAGTCACCACGATCTGGATGAGATATTGCTTAAGCACACACATTAAAACAGTTTAAATAGTTAGGAAGTAAACTTTAAAAAATGTTTTTCACATGAAATTTTGGGTCACTGTTAACTTGTTTTGAATACAGAGTGATGCTGTTTATTTACACTTCCTTGGGATCATCATTTTTACACAGAACCATTTACTATTGGGGTGAAGAGAATTTGAATATTACTAACTCGTTTTTGTTTTTTAAAATGAGTTGTTAAAGTCAGATGAGAATTTCATTTAAAATAGATGCCAATAAAATGGCATTCAAAATCAGTCCTAGTCATTTAGTAACTGTGAAGGAGAAGGGGTAAAGAAGAAAGAAATAGAAATCTCTTGTTTAATAGGTATTACTTTGGAAAAGTAGAACACCTCACTCAGTATTTTCTGCCCTCAGGACCAGCATTTGTTGCTGAGTCATGTCTTCCTCATCTCTAGAAACACAGGCAGTATCATAGGCATCTGTCAGTCAGGAACTGATCTGATCAGACATGCCTCGGCCAATAAGACTTGAGATTTTCTAGAGGAGAGGTGACAGTTGGAAATAAATATAGAATCATTTGAGGCATGTTAAGTTTTCTTAGGAGCCTCATCTCACAGGGTGGATGGGCAGCATTGATATAATTAGTTTTTAATCATTTCCCCCAGTAGACAGGTGTTACCTCTTAGCCTTGAATAACTTTGGAGCTTCCATTGATAGGGAAAAACTGTACTCTAAGATGGCTGACCAAACCAGCAAGGGAATTCCAGTCCCTGTCTCAAAGCCCTTCTCGGTTCTTCTTTCCTACCCCATTTCCTGAGCATGCCAAAAGTACTAAGTATGCGGAAGTAGTAGGGTATAAATCCCCCTCCCTGCTTGTGCTCAGGGCTCAGACCTTTGGAGAACAACCTCGTCTGAGCCCACCAGTGTTAAATAAACTCCAATCCTCCAAAGTCTCCGAGTGCCACTTGGTTCTTCTGCCAGGATCCAGTCCAGTTCCTGCAACATTTGGTTCCCTGATTGGGAAACCCAACCACGCTGGCCCATTGTTGCCACTGGTTTGGGGCAAGGTGGGGCACTGAGGGAATGAGGGATTGTAAGGGAGAAGGCGTGCCCTGCCTGATTTTTGCCAGTCTCCCGCCTGGTCGCCTCAGGCCGGCCCGCCCCTCTGTTCCCACCCGGACTCAAAGGAGACTTGGCAGGTGAGGACCTGGTCCCGTTGGATTCCAGTAAGACGTGGAGCCCCAGGACCCAGTCAGGCCCACCCCTGAGGGTGGATGGGGAGACTGATCACCTCCAGAGATCTCTTAGAGATCTCACAGGTAGTGCCTCCCAGTGGGGGAGGTCCTTCAGGTCAGGAATCCCCCATAAGGGGGGACAGGAAGGAATTTCCAGAAGGAATTCCACAGGTCAGGGCCTCCTGGAGGGGAGGAACTGTAATATCTTTGGTGTGAATGCGTGAGTGAATGTGCAGTTTGACCTGGCTTGTTGGGTGGACTGATTCTGTGGCTCCATGGGACCCTTAGGGTCCTCAGAAGCCTTCAGAGTCCGAGTGGCCCTAACTTGCTTCTGTGGTGACCTCATAGGGTCTAAGGTGAGCCCCTTTGCGGTGCCAGTCTGGGGTTCATATGGACTCGCTAAGGCTAAGAGTCACCCAGGTGTCCTCTGGGATGGCGGATGGGGGGCATCAGACTGGTCTCTCCTTTGGAAGGATACCCACCCTTCATTTGTCTTCATGCTGGTGACACAGGGAGGGAACACACAGGGTGGCCAAGGAGCCTCCCTGCTCATCATGGTGGAGGCTCCTCAAAACCTACGGTCTTAGACTGTAAGCTCAAAATTTTAAGAAGCAAATTCTCAGGAGACTATGGGATCAAAACATCTGGAAAATTGGGCACATTATGTGAATTAGAATGGGCCACCTTTGGGGTCAACTGGCCCTCTGAGGGGCCCTAAGAACTAACTCACTGTCCAGGTCATTTATAAAATTATAGTCAGGACTCCCAGACACCCTAACCAATTCCCATATATCAATTCTTGGCTAGCCCAAACTCTGCCCCCCATGGGTCCGATTCTGTGCTAATAGGAAGGACCAAAGTAGGACATTTGTAATCCAAGTAAAAGAATCCAAAGTCTGTAAGGAAGCAAAGCCAATCAGGGAGACCCTGGCCAGGGGGCATCAGGAGCAGCAACGCAGATGAGCTCTGTACAAGGATGAACCCATCAAAGTGTGGGGACCACAGTCCTCCTCTGACCTGGGCCCTAAAGCTGAGCTGCAGGAAGACAGTGCTCCTGCTTCTTATAAGTGGCTTGTGTGGGGAGATACCTGATTTAGCAGCTCTGATAGCCCCCAGGAAACTTGACCCAGACAGAAATAGAATGTAAAATAACAGGAGCTCTCATATTTACCTTTAAGAGAAAGTGGGAGAGGTGCCTGGGTGGCTCAATGGGTTAAAGCGTCTGTCTTCCACTCAGGTCAGGATCCCAGGTGTCCTTCAGGATAGGGACTTTAAGAAATATTCCCAAGCAGCTGCCAAACCTCCTTTGTTTTGGGGAAATTCCCTGTCTTCTCTGGCCCAATATGGATTGTCTATCCCCCCTTGTTGGAGGGAAAACATGGCGCCTGCTCCTCTGGAGTTGATGATCATCTGAACTTGGAGCCCTTTCTCTGCCCTCTGGCAGCACTTTGTCACTTCTGCCTCCCCATCCACCTTTTTCCTGTTTCTGCACCACCTTGGGTGCAGCCTGCATTACTGACTTCTAGACCATCCTCAGTTCCTCAGGCACCACTGTTAAGGAACAAGAAGGGCACCCACAGTACCTAACACCACCCACTCCAGATTTCCCCACGTGTCTCAGGTGAAAATTGACCATGGGGAAGAAACTGGTGGAACATATTTCAGCACTTAAACTAAGTTTGTTGGTTTAATTCAGACAGATGGATCAGTGGTAAATGTGAAACTTTTATTCTGTCAAGGTTTACTGAAGGTCAAATAAGCTCATTATCTCTGTTGAAATTTGTTAGCGAAGTGATGACTAAACTGATGGTTAATTGTTTCAAAGTTTTCGTGGGTAATTGTTAATATAGCTTTCAAAGTCTTTGGTAACCTGAAACTTTAAAGTTTTGGTTGGATAACAAATGGAATTAAATTGTGGATGTCCAGATCTTTTCCAAATGGAATAGAATGGTAAAACATTGATTACTGGACCTAGGTTTGTGCCTTTGACTTCCTACTGCAAAGAAACTAAGAATATTTAAATCTGTTGGTAAACATGTTTTGTGCTTACCTGATTCATAAATTTGCCATCTAAAGAATTCTGTTGTAACAGTACACAAATAGTACTTAACCATCACTAGATGTTAAGGTGTTTCTAAGAGTACATAATTCTGCTAACTGTAACTATGACTAATGGAAATAAGGGAAACAACTCTATGTGGAAAAGTAGGAGATATGTAAGAAAGATATAAAGAATAGGAATACATTTTGTTAAAGGAAAAAAAGGTAATTTTGTCCTAAATGAGATCATTGTTTGGAAAGAAATGGCTTGGGACAAAACCTAAATGCAAAGGAAAGTTGTGGAAGTTTTGTGAATGGAAATCTTCAGAAAAAGAATTTTAAGTGTGGTCATGACAGACTAAGATTGAAATAATAATAATAAAAAAAAAGACACTGGTATAGAAAGCTGGTTTTCTCTCTGTTTAAGATTTTTTATTTATTTATTTGACAGATCACAAGTAGGCAGAGAGGCAGGCAGAGAGAGAGAGAGGAGGAAGCAGGCTCCCCCCTTGAGCAGAGAGCCTGATGCAGGGCTCGATCCCAGGACCCTGGAATCATGACCTGAGCCAAAGGCGGAGGCTTTAACACACTGAGCCACCCAGGTGCCCTCCCCCAGCTTTTTTAAAGTTTATTTATTTATTTATTTGACAGACATATCACAAGTAGGCAGAGAGACAGGCAGAGAGAGAGAGGAGGATAGTTTTCTCTCTGTTTAAAAGGACAAAGTTTTCTTAGGTTAACTGATCTGCTGTTAAGAAGAAAATGTAAACAGTTGTTTCCTCTTTGCCTGTCCAGAAAAACCATTTTCCACATTTTGCCTATATCAGGTATTTAACATCCCTAATTATATTTAGGCATATGCTTTAAAACTTTCTAAGATTTTAGCAAATGTTGACAAGATTTAAATTGTAAGTGAAATCTCTTTAACTCATTAGGCTTTTCCTTGGTATGCTAAGTTACTCAGGAAGTACTGCTAAACAAATGATAAACCTTGGGTTACATTTGGGTAAATGCTATAAGGACTCTAGAGGTTCTATACATTTCCTAAAGTTTTAATGTTTTGATAAGGTCATCACTTAATATTTAATTACAGAAGTGTTATGTGTCACAGAAATAACCTGATTTCCTTGCCAGCTAAATTGTAAACTCTCATCTCATCAGCTCTTTAACCATATATATTCTGAGTTTTTGTTATTTATAATTGTTTTAATTCTCTTGTAAAATGGGTTTCTCCTTAAAGGAGATTCATAAAAAGGACTTTCAGGACAACACAGGTATTCAATATCTTTAAGATCAGAACTGAAATGAGTAAGAATTTCCAGAACTAACTAAAGCTGCATTCAAACTAAACCAGCATTAGTAATATGGGACTAAATGAACTAAAAGATTATAATGTTATGTCTCTTATTTTAGACATTGATTGTCCTCTGATTTTTGCTGTTTCAGACTAAGAAAAATTTTAATTAGTTACCTGTGGCTTTATGTAAAAATATTCATTTGTAAACAAATCAAACCATTCAACTTTTCTCTATATCGGAACCCTCTGAAACTCAAATGGTCTCAGCAAGTATTCCTTCTTCCATGGCAATCAGTCATTTGCATAAGTTCAATGAGAATCTGTTCTTCTTGTAACAGGACACCATTGGAAACATTAGTTATTTTACCAGGGCTTTGACTGGAATGTCATATTTGAAAAAGACATGCATAGACTCAGATATGACCAGACAGCTTTAAGGAACTAAGGTTGACTTTATGAAACCAGAGCCATAAAGCCCCTTGGAACTGTTGGCCTGGTACCTTGCTTACAGAGTTCCAAGCAGCCTCACCAGGTGAGTAAAGAATGTCACTTGCTGGCAAGTGCAGGAACCTCAGGATACTTTGGGATTCTCAGGAAGAGGAATTCGCCCAAATCAACAGGTATTGCAGGCATGTCTGATGGCAAATACTTGGCTTGGTTTCTGGCCTAGAGAGGCTACTAAAAGTTCAACCTAGAGATTCCTTATAAGAAGTTCCAGTAAAGTAGATTCTAAGAGATCTATATGATCACTCACTGTTCTTGCTGATCTTATGTAAGTAATTAGGTCAGATCTGTTTAAACTGGACTTATTTTTCAAATAAATTAGTTCTAATTTGGCTGTCTCTGGAAATGAGGGTTATTTTAGAGAGAAAAACTATGTTTCAGTAACACACCTTTGTGAATGTTAACTTCTAGATTTGATTGTCTTTAAATGTTTGTTGTTTACCTAAGCTAGACAACTAGAGGTAAACTTAAAAGAAATTACCACAATAACTCATATATAGACAATCTTCTGCTGATCATTCTGTGGGGATAATAACAGAACCCCATGTGCACATAATCATTTAAACAACTGGAAAATGGGATTGATTCCCCAACAATTGTGTAACTTAACTATTACCTTAAACAATTCTGTGGGGCTAGGATAATGAAATTGCCTAAAATCCAGAAGCATACCCCATCCCATGGGATTAACTATGGACTTGTAGAGATAATAGATGATCCCACTTCTTTATGATTGGACTGGATGATGCATGTGGGACTCCCCTTATCTCTTAACACGTTTTCTCCCACTTGCCAGTGATCCTTTATAATTGGAAAAGGGCTTCTTAATGGTTTCATCCCTTAGTCATATTTATCCTAGAAGCCACCTCTATTGAGGTACAGTTACAAACAAAGGCTTTATCTAAGCATAGAACAGCCCTCCTCGTAAAAGGAGCCTCAAAGCTCACTATGGGACAGTCCCTGACTGTAATGACTTCGAATCAGGTCCAGATTTGTTTTAGAAACCAAAGGCTGCTGATGGATGATGGAGGCCAACTTACTAAATACCAGGCTACACTGATAGAGATGCCTGAAATAATACCTAATACCTGTCAGACTTTAAAATCCAGGTGCCCTTATTCCTGGACCCGAACGTTGTACTTCTGTAGAGCATAACTGTTGGAGGTCAATATCAATGATATTGTCACCCCCCATAGTAACTAGGCTTCGAGGAGACCTCAAACAGATTGGAAACTTAGAGGTGTCCCAACACCTCCAAGCCCTGGGAAAAATTCAAAGGCACATCTCCTGAGAAGCTTTAGAAAGGATCCCTTCAAACCATGGTGGACAGGGCACCACACTATTGTTCTAACCACCCCTACTGCCCTCAGGGTCTTAGGTGTCACCAAATGGGTCCACCGATCTAGAGTAAAGAAGGCCCTCACCAGCTGGATGAATCACACTGTGGAAAGCCCAACCAAATCCCATGGACCTGCTCTGGCTCCACCTTCGATGAGACCCCACTGACTGATGGACATCTGTTCACCGTGATCCCTAGCTATTGTCGACATGACACCAACACCCTCACATCAGGAGTTGGACTTTACATTGCTCTCCCTTCTGACTGGACTTTCTCCCAGAAACTCGTTATTTTTACTGCTTATTGGGCAGCCTTAGGAACCTTAAGATGGATTGCTAGGTTCATAGAAAACATTATTACCAGGCAAGCCACTGCCCAAATACTAGCCTTGCAAGGCCATGGTAATAGATGACAATGATGCCCTCTAAACTAGGTGTTTAAAGGGGCATCGAAGGGGGGAATAATAGGAAAAAACTGTACTCTGAGATGGCTGACCAAACCAGCAAGGGAATTCCAGTCCCTGTCTCAAAGCCCTTTCCCACGCATGCCAAGAGTACCAAGTATGCGGAAGTAGTAGGGCATAAATCCCCCTCCCTGCTTGTGTTTTGGAGAATAACCTCATCTGAGCCTACCAGTGTTAAATAAACCTCCAATCCTCCAAAGTCTCCAAGTGCTGCTTGGTTCTTCTGCCAGGATCCAATCCAGGTTCTGCAACAGCATAACTTCTTTCTTGACAGTCTCATCTTGCATAAATATTCTTGTAGTTTAATGCAGTTTTATTTTTTTAATTAAAAAAAAATTTTCATTTATTTGCAGACACATACAGTGAAAGAGGAGCACAAGCAAGGGGAGTGGGAGAGAGGGAAGCAGGCTTCCCGTAGAGCAGGGATTCCAATGTGGGGCTCAATCCCAGAACCCTGAGATCATGCCCTGAGCCAAAGGCAGATGCTTAATGACTGAGCCACCCAGCTGCCCCTCATTTAATGAATTTTTAATATTTCAACTATGTTTTCTTTGCTTCACTAAATCTAATCACTTATTATTTCCTACTAATGAGCACTTGTGCTTATAAACTCAATCCCTGTGTGCTTGCCTGCTGCCATTCCCATCTCTGTCCCAGTTTCATTTCAGTTTGCCATTTGTGTGTATGATTTTTATGATGACTGATATGCTCTCCAGTTCATGCTGATTATATTTATCAGGGACCTGTATAAGTGAATTTAATCTGTGGAAATTATGGTTTAAAATAGATGAAGTTTTCCTGCCCACAATATGAAGAAAATCACATGGTAAGTGATAGACACACATCTGTACCCAGTTTTCCTATTGAAGTTTGGAGGCAGAAATAGGAGAAATCAGCAATGAACCAGTGTTACAGTGATCAAGATAAAAAGATCTTTAAATTATTAATTTTTTGAAAAACCTGACATCCTGAATAAATTTCAAAAGTATCAATTGGATTTCATTTAATAAGGACATACAAAGAACATACTATATCCACTCTTTTCTGTGTAATGTTTATTAAAAGTATAACCACACAAACATAAGGGAAGAGAGAAGCATAGCTAAATGAGTGATATTAAAATATTTGGGGGTTATGGTAGGTATAAAACATAGTGAAAAAGGCAAGCAACTACAATGCTCTTGGTGTGGGCTTCAAACTAGAAGGAGGTAACTTGTCCAGAATACTGTTTAAGAGGCTAGTGTGCTCACTATTGAATATAGAAGTGTAGCTGAAACAACATTATTATTCATTTAAGTCTGTAATACTTTAAAGTCATCCAAACCCCTCCCCAAGGACACAGCATTTTCCCTAGCATGTGAACACTGTTTACCATCTAGGTTTTTACTCCCCAAGCAAACAAAACATAACACTGCCAAAAAACAAAAAAGGGGGTTCTTATTCATAGACATTGAATAAACTGAGGGTAGTCACACATAAATGTAGTTGTGACTGTTATTAACCCAGAGCTAATACTTTCTTTTTCCAAGCACCCAATCAATGTCATATTCACTTGTAGAGTGAATTAGAAAAATATCCTTGGAATTACAAAATTCTACTTGTAAAGTTAGTAATTACCAGATATTTGAGGAAAGCCTAAAATTAAAAAAGAAAGATCATGATAAACACAAACAAAAGCTGCCCCTAGAGGAAGCAGAGCTGTTTCAGGGAACAGAAAATAACTTCAAATATATTTAATTACTATCCTCAAGAAGTTCAAGAAAGTATTGCATCTATAAGAAGATTAAGATTCTTTTTAAAGAAACACTTTAGAAAAATAAGGAATTATTGGAAATTTTTTAAACATTGCAATAAAACTAAGAGTACATCAATACAAATGTGGAATGGAAAAATCAAGAAAATATGGTAGCACATAGAGTAAAAAGGGTAAGAAAGGAAATGTGAGCAGTAGGATAAACTTTTTTTTTTTAATCCAGGGGTGTGATTATTTATTATTTAATTGCTCCAGGAAGGGTTAGTAGGCAAAATTGAGTGCACAGGGGTATAAAAGATATGCTTTTGAAGATTTTAATTGGGGCACCAATCTTCAAGATAGTTTGAGACATATTTAAAATTTTCTATATTCTTACTGATTTTTGCTGCTTCTGTCAGTGACTAAAAATGTCAGGATCTCCTGCAATGGTTACTGATTAGTCTCTTTCTCCTTGTGCTCTGAAATTTTAGACTAATTAATTAGGTATATGCAAACAAAATTTTTGTATCTTCTTTATATAACTTTAATTACTGTTAAAGCTTAATTGCTTTCCACTGATAATACTTTTTTCCTTGAAGTCAATTTGCCTGATAGTAATATGGCTACATGACTTTCTTTTTTTTTTTAACTAAGTTTTTTTTTTTATTTTCATATGATTATAGGTTCACATGCAATTGTAAGAATTCAGAGATCTCAGGCACCTTCTTCTCTCATGTTACCTAATGATAATATCTTTATACTTACAAAACTACAATATCACTACTGATGTTGACATAGTCAAGATCAAGTCAAGAATAGTAAATAATTCTGCTTACATGAAAGTCTTTTGGATATTGTTTGCAAGGTATATTTTGCCATTCTTATTTCAAACTCTTCATGTGTGAGTGTAAATATATCTCTTATAAATAGCATATAGGTAGATTATAAAGATAGGCTTTGTCTTTCTTGCTGTTACAGTTCTATTGAGATATAACTGTTAAGCAACATAGGGCACAGTATACACATTTAAAATCTATAGTCCTGTGAAGTCACACATATATGTGCACTTGTGAGACCAGCATAATAAAGATAACGCACATTTATAAATGCTCAAAAGTTTTCTTCCTAATTTTTCTTTGGGTTGATCCTCAGGCAACCACTGATCTGTTTTCTGTCACTGTAATTTAGTTTGAATTTCCTAGGATTTTATATAAAAGAAATAATTTTATATAAAGGAAATCTTACATTATATACTTTCCTATATCTGGCTTCTTTCATTCAGAATAATTATTTTAAGATTCAGCAAGTTGTTACATAAGTTGTCCCTTTGAGTTAATTGTGTGAATATACCATAATCTGTTTATTCATTTACCTTTTGAGAAATACTTATTTTCTCTTTGTAGCTATTAACCAATACAGCTGCTATAAATATTCAGCCACAAGTCTTTCTGTGTACACATGTTCCATTTCTCTTGGAAAATAACTGGGAGTAGAATGACTGAGACCTATGATAGTTGTATGTTTAACTTTTTTTTTTTTAATTTATATTCAATTAGCCTACATATAGTACATCAGTAGTTTCAGATGTAGTGTTCAATAATTCTTAAGAAACTGCCAAACTTGTCTCTTAACTAGTCATGCCTTTTTATATTCCAACCAGAAGATACGAGTGTTATTTTTCTACATCTTGTCGCAACTTGGAATAATTAAGCTTTTTATTTTAGACATTTTGATAGACTTTTAATGGTGTCACACTTTGGAGGTTTTTTTTGCATTTCTCTGGTGATTATTGATATTAATATTATTTACTTGTAATTTATGCTTCTTCTTTGAAGTTCCCAAATATTTTGCCCATTTAAAAATGGGTTTCAAATTTTAAAATTTGAAGTTTTTAAAAAAGATTTTATGTATTTATTTGAGAGAGAAAGAGAGCATGAGCAGGGGAAGGGGAACAGAGGGAAGTAGGCTCCTGCTGAGCTGAGAGCTGATGCAGACTGGATCCCAGGAATCTGGGATCATGATCTGAGCCAAAGGCAGATGCTCAACTTACTGAGCCACTCAGGTGCCCCTAAAATTGGTTACTTAATGGGTTTTCTTCTTACTGAGTTTAGTGAGTTCTTTGTTGTAGATAGAATCCTTTATCAAATACATGACTTGAAAATACTTTTTAGTCTGCCTTGTATTTTCATTCCTTTAAAAAACAAATATTTTTAACTTTGAAGTCCTATTTATCATTTCTTTTATGGGCCTTGGTTTTGGTGTCATTATTAAGAAATCTTTGCCAGAACCAGGTCACAAATAGTCTCCACTGTGTTTTTTTAGGTTTTACATTTAGATCTATGATCCACTTTGAGTAGATTTTTATGTATTGTAGAAGGTACAGATTGAAGTTAATTGCATACAGATTGAAGTTAATTGCATACAGATCTAGTACCAACTATTAAAAGGCTATCCTTCCTCCAGTGAATTTAATTTGTACCTTTTAAGAAAATCAATAATATATGTGTGGGTCTCTTTCTGGAAGCTTCATTTAGATCCCTTGATACATTTGTCTTAACACAAATACTGCACTGTCTAGTTTCCCAGAGTTCTATAGTATATCTTAAAATCAAGTAAATGTAATTCTTCCCAGTGCTTTTTAACTGTTGAATAATTATAGGGTCTTCAAATTTCTAGAAGAATTCTAGAATCAGCTTGTCAAACTCTATAAAATGTCTTGCTAAGGTTTCTATTGGCATCACATTAAACTTTTGAATAAATTTGGAAAGAATTTATGGTTAGCACTCTTGAGTCTTCTGAACTCAGAATATGGTATATCAGTGTTTTGTTGCTATTAATGTAAAGATCTTGAACATCTATTGTCAGATTTATCCCAGTGTTTCATACTCTTGATGTATTATAAATAATGTTATCTTTTCATTTCTATTTGTTTATTGTTAAAATATATAAATAGAATTGCCTTTTTAAACATGGAACTAATATCCTGCAGCATTTACCAAATCACTCATTAGTTCCACTAGCTGTG
>PISX010033312.1:0-15241 GCA_004024625.1 Mellivora capensis | reverse complement strand
TTTTCTGCCCCCCTAGTCCCCCATGTTGCATCTCCACTTCCTCATATCAGGGAGATCATATGATAGTTGTCTTTCTCTGATTGACTTATTTCACTAAGCATGATACCCTCTAGTTCCATCCACGTCGTTGCGAATGGCAAGATTTCATTTCTTTTGATGGCTGCATAGTATTCCATCGTGTATATATACCACATCTTCTCAAAACTGTAAGATACCTAGGAATAAACCTAACCAAAGAGGCTAAAAATCTATACTCAGAAAACTATAAAGTACTCATGAAAGAAATTGAGGAGGAATGATTTTATTCACTGCTGTGTCTCTAGTACTAGCTTGGTGATCAATGCACTACTTATGTCAATAAATAGTTTTAAATCAAAGGCATTTATTGATTAAAGGCATGTCTACTCTACAGGGTTGCTGTGATCAGGAAATGAGATACACACTGTCAAAGTTCCTAATACAGTTCCTAATGGGGACATTATTAAATGGCTGCTTTGTGCCCCGCAATGGGCCGGGTGCTAGGAATACGAAGATGACTAAGACAGCATCCTGACTTTGGGGGGGGCTTCTGTTTAGAGGGGCTCCATAAAGTATGTGTGATGGGGCACATGGTACCAGGAAGTGCAGAACAGGTACTCAACAAACACCGAATCTGAATTTTTATGACACGTTTCAGTTTGTGAAGCCCCCTCATGACCATTTTCTATTTGAAATAACAGGTACTGTCAGTTTTACAAGAACAGACGAGGGCTTAGGCTACATTATCTGTTGGGATAAACAGGTACAACTTCATGGGAAAGACAATTTGAAAAGAGCTTCAAAATTTTGACAGGAGTGAAAGATGGCGGGGTGCAAGATTCTTTCGTTTTGTCTTGTTTTGTTTTTTAAATAGGCTCCATGCCCAAGGTGGTGCTTGAACTCATGACCCTGAAATTAGGAGTCATCTGCTCTAAGGACTGAGCCAGCCAGGTGCCGGGGGTGGGGGGGGGATGGGAGTTTTTAAAAAATTTATATTTATTGGAGAGAAAGAGGGAGAGAAAGTGAGCTCAAGCAAGCACCAGTGGAGGATGGGAGAGGGAGAAATAGACTCCCCGCCGAGCAGGGAGCCCGATGCAGGGCTCAATCCCAGGACCCCAGGATCATGAGCCGAAGGCAGATGCCCAACCGACTGAGCCACCCAGGAGCCCCAGGAGTTTTATAAGATGGACAAATATATAAGCAAGAGCTCTTCCTCAGTAATTCCATACTGCTTTTTAAATCTATGTTCAGAGACCACATGTTTATAAATCCCCTCTATAATCCTGCTGAATGGATATTTGTAATCTTTGGGATCAAGCCTTATTCATCTTTGAAAATCCGGAGAACATTTTTTCCATCTTTAATTTTCATGAGTTGTCATGATTACTAACAGAAGTTACACGACAACATTCATTTATTCACAAATATTTACTGCCCACGTGATATGCTCCAGGCCCTGTGGCTGGTAGCATGGGAGTTACTAAGAGGGACAACGTATACACTCTCCCACACGAAGCACAAAGCTGGACGTGCCATAACCCAGCTAGAGTTGGATTTGTTGAGAGAAGAAAGTCTGTACTCCCCGCCCCTCCCATTTTCTTCCTACAGATCAATTCATCTCAGTCTGAAGATTTGATCTTATATACAAAAGAACTTAACTGTTCTACAACGTTCTTTTTCCGACTAACTTGTCTGGGTTTGTGGTCCCTTTCCAGCCTGAAAATTTTTCTCTTTATGGGAAGATTTAGGCAATTTGGGAGCCAAATTACCTTCTCTCTGCCATCAGGTTCAAGGCCCAGCATACAGTGTCGTGAGAAACTTTACTCAGGTCTAGACTTCCTTGTTCTAAATATTTTTTAAAGTATTTTAAAATGTTTAAATATTTAAATAATAACTATTTAATTAATTAAATTAATTTTAAAGTATCTCTTATTGTGTTTAGCACATCTGCAATATCCACTTGACTTTGACCTTTTGCATCTTTAAAGATGGCTTTAGGGAGGGGGGTCCAGGAAGCTATCGTATTAAGATTTGTGACGCATTATGCCATTCCTTGTACGTTTTTTTTCTGTAACCCTCAGAATGGCCCTGGAGACTGGAACATCTTATCAGTGTTTAAGTGTTTTGGAAACTCTGATCCTTGAGGACAATAATTCACCCAAGGTCTCAGGGCTCAGGAGCCGCAGACCTTGGATTTGAACATCGCTATTTCTGACCTCAAAGCCCATGTTCTTTCCACCACAACGTATCAATCATGATAACGGGTATTTTTAAGTTAATCTTTCTTGCATTTCGTAGAACCCCTTAAAAAAGAAACACAACAAACTCAGTTCATCAAAAGGTTTCCAAACTCATGGATTTCATGGGCTGAACGAGCATTTATTGACCCTGAATTATTACCGGCTTTCTCCAGGATCCCTTTATAATCATAACTGTTCCTCGGTGTATCACGTATGTTGGCATTGTGAAATTCCCTACTGTCCTTGTTTGACAATGCCCAGAATTCCCTTTTTTCCCTACTTTGAACTCCAGGATGATAATCGCCCACACTGGGTTTTTTGTTTTGAACGGGGAGAAGGCGAGAGAAGGGCGAAACAGAATCGGTGGTTTCCTTACCTGCCGGTCCTTCTACGGTATATTCCCGCCCGACCTCGGCAGCCTCTCGCAGGCCCGGGTTCCGGCGCGCCCACCGCGGTCGCAGCCGCAAGGTGCAGGCCGACCTGGTCGGGAGGGACGCCGCCCCCGCGTCAGCCCCGCCCCCGAGAGGCCACACCCGCCCGGGAGGCGTGGGAACGGGCAGCGGGAGGTGCTGCACTCGGGGGTGCCGTCGGGTTTATAGGTCACCCGGAAGGCGCGCGCAGCCCGCGGCTGCCGCACGGAGCAGGGCCCCGCCGGGACCCCAGCCGCCGCGCTCCTCCCCGCGGACTCCCGGGCGTCCGGCGCCGGCGCGGCGGCCTGTTCGCACTCGCCGAGCCGACCGCTGCCGTAGCTTCCGGTCGTTACGCGACCACCGGCTATGGCCGCCGCAGGGGGCGCCCGGCTCCTGCGCGCCGCCTCCGCGGCCCTGGGCAGCGCGGCCCGTCGCTGGCTGCTGGTCGCCGGACCCCGAGCGGCCCCGGGCCCGGGCGGCGGCGCGGGAGGGCTGCCCCGGACGCTGAGCGTGTCGGCGCCGGCGCGGAGCAGGTGAGGCGCGGCGCGGCGCGGCGTGCGCATGCGGGCGGGGGGTCCCGGGCGCCGCGGCGGGGCTGCGCGGGCTTCCTCGTTCCGGTTCTTCTGCTCGGGCGCCTGCGTCCCGGGCGCTGTCCGCGATCGCCCGCCGTTCGGCCCGCCGTTCGGCCCGCCGGGCCCGTAGCGCTTCTGCGGGCCTGTCTCCTTTGTGTCCCGCCGACGCCTGCGGGAAGCGGGGCCGCGGGACCCAGGCTCTCCCGTTCCCCGCGCCTCCCGGGGTCCTCCAGAAAGCGGTGCGCTTTGCCACCGCCCGCTCCCGGGGTTTGGCTGGGCGCTGACCTTTGCTTTGCCCGGAGCCTGCAGTGACCTTCATAAGATGCTCCCCACGGAAGTCCTGGCCAGCAGTTTTCGTCCTGGGCCTTTCCCCCGCCCTGTTGGGACATTGTCTGGCGGGGGAATGTCTGTCTGGAATACACCCACTCTGTCCCGGCACTTCCCTGTCCGCGCTCTCCGAGGTGGTACGGGGCTAAAAGCCTCTGCCTTGGGTTGGCAAGGCAGGGTTTTAAACTGGGCTTAATGCCAACTTCCTTCATTCCTGTAGGCCTCAGTTTCCGCATTTATAAATGGAGCATAGCACTAGTGTAGGCCTCGTACAGTTATTTGAAGAGTAAGTCAGGTAGTACAGGTAGTTTTGTTCCTGGCAAATTGGGGAGGGCTCAGGGGACGCCACTTGTGAACTGTAGCTACTGAGGCCCACAGTGTTGTGTTTTGTATTAAATGTTGAAGTGAAAACATTTCCCCCAAATATGGTGAAGTTTTATATTCTTGGGCATATTTGTTTTTCAAAGACACAGCCCCCTGCGATGTCATAGAGTTAAAATGTAATCATTTCAGAGTGTAGCAGTGTGGTGGGGCCATGTGTGATGCAGGTCCTTGCTGTGCCCCAGCAGGACGCAAGAACTGGAGGCAGAGTGTTGTCCACTGCCTTATCTGGTTTCTTCTTGTTAAGGTCCCAGAGAACAGAGACTAGGACTTAATCATCTTTCCCCCTTTAATCCTGTTACGTAGAGTGTGCTCAATATATTTTTGTTTCGTGGACTGTGGGAGACATAATGGAGAAGGCAAGCCAGATTTCTTTGTCCCTATTTCCTTGACATTTCCCTGCCTTGACCTCTCTACATGCATGTGTCTTGCTTTCTGCTGTGCATGCATTCTTGAAAAATCGTGTATAAACTGGGACATATATCAAACATATTTACGAAACCAGTATTTAAAGGGAACATGAGTGCTTTTGTAAATGGGAATTATCTCCCCTAAACTTACGAAGTTTGAACTTGGTTAGACAAATTGTCTTAAAAGGAAGCACATCTGTTCTATTCCCTCATAACCCTCCTTTCCCCACCTTGGCCGTGTTCCGGTGCATGGCCTTGTGCCTCGTATTGCAGACTTTGGAGCTACAGCTAGATTTTCCAAGTCTTACAATCTGAAGCTTGTGTTTTCCAGTTTGGATAGGACTAACCACATGTGGCTATTTAAGATAACATGTTAAATACAGTGAAAAGATTCAGTATTCCAGTTGCACTGGCCTCATGTCAAGTACTCAGCAGCCGCGTGGGGCCAGTAGCTACTGCACTGGACGCCGCAGGTACGGAACTTCTCTGCTGGTGCAGATACGTTCCACTGGACAGAGCAGCCAGAGGCTGTAGTTCCGTCTCGGGAAGTTGTGCACGTAGCTGAGTTATCAGTAACTGAGAGTTGAAAAAACTCCTTTTGCTCCAAAATACCCTGACACAATATTTCATATTTTGTTGTGATTTCGGTCCCAAAGGGCTGTCACAAAACTTGTTATACTTCACTCTCAAGAAAATCCTGGGAGGTAGGTGGGGTGGGTGATACAAATTTCATGTTAAGTAGCTGGCAAACTAGGTGTTTAGCAAACACCATAAGAATTGATCATTCTTTAGCCCAAGGAGTCATCTGGAAGAGTTAAGGTGGCTACGGAAGTAGGGAGCCCTAAAAGGGGCCCTTTCCCTGGACCAACTGCCCCAGGGCCCCCCTTGTATGGTAAAAAGGTGGGCAGCAGCCATCACTTCCCTCCCTAGGAGAAGTCTTCACGACCTTGCCGTGGCCACCCCTCCCAGCTTCCTTAAAACATCTGTGGCCGAGCAGAATAAATGGCAGTAGGAAAAGGTAACAAATGAAGCAAAGATGCATGTGGTGCTGACTGACTAATTGAGGATGGTAGAAGATTTAGAAGGACTGTATTTCTCAGTGCATGAATTCTTACCCTGAGGAACAGCTCAGGGCTTTTGGCTAGTTCTTAGAATCGGAGGGGAAATACAAAACCCACCAATACCAATTACTAATAGCAGACGGAGAAAGGTATTTGGGTAACGTCCATGTGTATGATGCTTTAAGGAACAGAGTTTCCACAGACTTTCCTTGAATGGTCTCAGCCGCTTGGTGGAGTCGCTGTTGTCAGCATCTGTCCCCCAGCAAGGAAGGGGGCGGCTTCCCGCCGTCGTCTCACGCGCGTGTGTCGGAGCCGCGGCCGCAGCCTGCATCTGATTCTTGGGTTCCAGGCTCTGTTGACTGCAGATTACCCTTCCTCTCCCGTTTCTGCCTCTTCTCCGGGCCTCCGGCAGACCTTTCATTGCTCTCTCTGCGGTTTTTTTCTGGGGACTGTACACCTTTAGTACGCAGCCCTTCAGGCTTTTCAGCAACAAAAGGACTGAGGCCTTGAAGTTGTGAATCTGTGTTTGTGGAGCGCTCCTCTGTGTTAGGTTTTTTGGCTCCATTGTTAAAACTGGAATCTACATGTTACCCTGATTTTCCAGAAGAGGAGTCTGATGTCACATTTCCGTGCTGTAAGCTTAGCTGTAGAATGTTCCAGGAGAACAGCAGGTAAAACCTCTGGCTTACCGGGTGCACGCACGCACGTGATGGGATTGTTGCTGTTGTCCTTCCGGCAGCCTTTAGCTCCCGGGCATTTGTCCTTGTCAGATCCCTAGACTGTTGCTGGGCTCAGACCCGTATTTCCGTCTGGCTCCTGCACATTCTTCTCTGGTTCTTTTCTTTTAGCTCGAATAAAACAGGTGTTTTGAACTTGAACTTGACCCATTCCCTTTGGAGCTACAGCTAGATTTTCCAAGTCTTACAATCTGAAGCTTGTGTTTTCCAGTTTGGATATGACTAACCACATGTGGCTATTTGACTTGAACCCATTCCCATCTTCCCCAAAGCTGCTCCATCTCTGTGAACTCTGGGTTAAACTGGACCCCTCCTTGCCTGAGCTGCACATCCTAGCATTGTTTCTTCCCTCTTTCTCAGTCTGCCTCGTACAGATGGTCAACAGAACCTTCTCTTTCTGTGTCCTGAGTATCTCCGAGGTCAGTTCTCGTACATTCTTTCTTTGTCTGTGTTCTCCGAATAACCCAAAGCGGAGTCCGCCCCACCTCCGGAGTATCCTCATTCGCAGCCATTCTGCCTTGAAGAGGTGGCGGTTACCTAGTTCAAAATCATGACGAATGTTCAGGAGTCCTTACTTCGAAAGTGCTTTCTGGCTGTGAAGAGAAGTTGGAGAGCACCGGCCCTTTTGGAGGGACATTCTCTCTCTCTCTCTCTCTCGGGGGGACACACACACACACAGGTGATAATTTTTAATTCGTACAATTCTCTTTTTTCAGCATTGAATTATCAGGGAGGGCGTTATCTGGAAGGGGCTTTCAGTTGCTTCATGTCTTAAATAAAATAGTTGGACTTGATAATTTGGGATTCTATAATTCTAGGTTTTTTTCTTCCAC
This sequence comes from Mellivora capensis, assembly GCA_004024625.1. Taxonomy (NCBI): domain Eukaryota; kingdom Metazoa; phylum Chordata; class Mammalia; order Carnivora; family Mustelidae; genus Mellivora; species Mellivora capensis. Next base: position 8,252 of record PISX010033312.1, on the reverse strand, counting down.
GAAAGTTTTCTTTGATGGATTATTACCATCTGTTGGCGGTAGTGAAAATCGCAACTAATTCTTTTCAGCTGAAGTACATCTTTTCATTTGTGAGGCAAAAATTAAAAAATGACCGACGGTGGATGACAAGCTTCTAGTTGCTAACAGGGTTCCTTCTCCCAGATTGTGTAGTGATGCTTGTGAGAAGCGAAAGCGCTTTAAGTCAGTCAGCTGACTCGGGTGGGTACTATAATATCCTGTGAGGAAACACGTAAGGAGGCACCTTATTTATCCTCCCATGGACTCAAACAAACACAAATCTACACTAGTCCCTTTGATTTTTGAGTACATGATGAGGACCAAAGTGAGACGTTTAAATGCTCAGAGAACAGTCGGACTGCTGCCTCACAGCCACAGTGCCTACCAGACACGTGCGTGACGTGACGGGTGTCGTACTGACCCCAGAACGATGGGCCTTTTTCCCGTGCTCCACAGCCATGCTCTCGTCTTTTAGGGATGTTACATAGAGACGTTGCTTTTAAGAGGGCTGTGGGAGAGCAACTTAGATGTAACGACTAATGAGGATTGCTAAATGTTGTCACGTGACTGTGACCTATGACCGTGACCCTTGGGGTGACACAACAGGTGGCCTTAATAGAAATGTGGTTGCTCTTTCCTTTAAGGTGGTGGGTAGAGCTTCCTCTCTGGTAGGTGGAGAGAGAGACACACCTCAGCTTTGTGATGTCTTTTTCTCAAATAAACTGTGGAAAGGAAAGAAAATACTATAGAAAACATTTATGTGTGTGGGTGCACCTCCATAGACGCACGCCCTATTTTCTTTGGCCTTACAGGCTCTGAAAACAGTGTTTTTAAAAAAAATGATTTAATTTCTTTGACAGAGAGAGAGAGTACAAGCAAGAGGAGCAGCAGGCAGAGGGAGAGGGAGAAGTAGGCTCCTTGAGGAGCAGGGAGCCCAATGCGGGGCTTGATCCCAGGACCCGGGGTCATGACCTGAGCCGCAGGCAACCGCTTAACCGACAGAGCCACACAGGTGCCCCTGAAAACAATATTTTAAAGATTTTATTTATTTATTTGACAGACAGAGATCACAAGTAGGCAGAGAGGCAGGCAGAGAGAGACGAGGAAGCAGGCTCCCTGCTGAGCAGAGAGCCCGATGTGGGGCTCGATCCCAGGACCCTGGGATCATGACCCGAGCCGAAGGCAGAGGCTTCAACCCACTGAGCCACCCAGGCGCTCCTGAAAACAATATTTTAAAGTATCCCTTTAAATGACTAAAAATAATAAAGGGCTGCTTCCTTTCCAGCTCAGAAGATAAAATAACAGTCCACTTTGTAAACCGTGACGGTGAGACATTAACAGCCAAAGGAAAAGTTGGTGACTCTCTGCTGGATGTTGTGATCGAAAATAATCTCGATATTGATGGTTTTGGTGAGTATGGGACATTCCTTAAAATTTATAAGTGAAACTATTAAATGGGTTTCAACTTTTGGGCGCTTTTTTGCAGAATTTTAACCTTTAGCTTGCTAAGTAAAATACTAAAATTCAGGATGTGTTAGTGTTAAATTCTCATTTATAAAGAATATGAGTGATACTGCATTTCTCTTCTTTGTACATTGAATTAACCATGTGCCCCGAAGTCTGTTGCCTCATTCCCTTACTGATGATGAATTGTGTGCCACTAAGCTGGGGGTAGCAACTGGAGTTGAAAGACACCAGGTTAGAGATCATGAATGTCATATCACAGAGGAGTAGTTTTGACTTAGTCTTTTGGTTTTAACTTTATGTTTGGAAATACCTTCAACTTAGAGAAAAGAATTTTCCTATATAATCTTCACTAAGCTCCCCCTACTGTTAATAGTTTACATTACTATGGTATAATAACCAAAACCCAGAAATTAATGTTGACTTAATTACTCAAAAACTTGAGATTTAATAGAATTTTCATGGTTTTTCCCACAACTGTCTTTTGTTTTGGGATTCAATCTAGGAGCCTGCGTTGCATTTAGGTATTATATGTCCATAGTCCCTTCAGTCTGTGACATTTCCTTGGTCCTTTCTTGTTTTTCACAACCTTGATACTTTTGAAAAGCACTGGTACGTTATTTTATAAAATGTCTCCCTCAGTTTGGGTTTGACTGCTGCTTTCTTGTATTGATAGAGCTTACGCATTACTTTAAGTGAGTTAAGGAGTTACTTCTTTTTAAAAAATTTTTTATTGTGCTATAATTGCCATTTAACTTTATATTCATTTTAGGTGTGTCACATACTGTTTTGATATTTGTATGTATTACAAAATAGTCATCACAACACGTCCAGCTAACCTGTGTCACCACAGGGTCTTGAATGTCTGTTCCCCTGCCTGGAAGGGCAATTTATCTACCTCCTTTTTTTTTTTTTTTTTTTTTTAAGATTTTTTTAAATTTTTTTGACAGAGATCACAAGCAGGCAGAGAGGCAGGCAGAGAGAGAGAGGGAAGCAGGCTCCCCACTGAGAAGAGAGCCCGATGCGGGGCTCGATCCCAGGACCCTGAGATCATGACCTGAGCCGAAGGCAGAGGCTTAACCCACTGAGCCACCCAGGTGCCCCAGTTTATCCACCTCTTGTTAGAGATGGAAGTGTTTTAGTTAGAAAGTTTTTATGTCTAGCTCTGACTGTATTCTTTACCCACTCACACAAAGCAGATGTTCCAGAAACTGCCTTCATATGGCTCAGGGATATGCAGTCTTTCACTTGGCAGTTTTGCTCAAGCACTCTTTCTCTCTCTGGAGTGGTGGTTCTCAAAGGGGGTTCCTTTTACCATTAGCATCATGTCACTTGGGAAATGCAGATCCTCAGGCCCCATGCAAGACCTTCTGAATCAGAAAGGCTGCGGTAGAGCCCAGCAATGTGTTTTCACAGTCCTCCGTGTGATTTTGATGTATGTTAAAGTTTGAGAACCACTGGTCTGAAGTAAAGACCCAAGGAGTATATCTGACTATGATTCGTTCAAGGAATTTTTACACTGCACTTTTAAGAGCCCTTTCCAGATCAGAATTATGTCTCCTCTGTTTTCCCTTTGTGTAATAAATATGCCTGTGTTAATGCTCATCATGGTTTCCTTTTTAGGGAGGATTCCCCTCTCCCGTATGAGATTATGAACTCTTGCTCAGGTGCCTCACAGAGTAGATTTTGTCCAGAGTTGACAGGGCATCGTATTTGCTGAATTCTTACATCCACATCAGTTCAGGTTAATCATAGCAATGGCCATTTGAGCGCAAACAACATTCTATAGATGAAGAAAATGAGGTTCGGGGAAATTAATTTTCCCAGGGTCATACATGGAGCAGTTAGGAGGTCTAGGACTCAAGTCTCTAGCCCCCAGACTTCTGCTTTTTCCTTTCCTTTTGCCTTTCTACCATTTTCCCTAAGAGATGTCCTTCCTGTGTGAACACCTGTTCCAGAAAGAATTGATACAGTTCTAATTTTAAGGAGTTTTTTAGTTGAATGCAGTGGTTCTTGGCTGGGACTGAATTTCAGAACCTCTACAGAACTTTATTTATTTATTTATTTATTTGTTTGTTTTTAAAGATTTTTTAAAAAATTCATTTATTTGTCAGAGAGAGGGAGAGAGAGAGCAAGCGAGCACAGGCAGACAGAGTGGCAGGCAGAGGCAGAGGGAGAAGCAGGCTCCCTGCCGAGCAAGGAGCCCGATGTGGGACTCGATCCCAGGATGCTGGGATCATGACCTGAGCCGAAGGCAGCCGCTTAACCAACTGAGCCACCCAGGCATCCCAGAACCTCTACAGAACTTTAAAAAAGGCAGACGTCTGCCTTCCATCCTAAGTAATACAGGGAAAGACAAAGTTGTGCAGGTAGACTTGTAAAAAGTTGCACAGGGTTCAGATCTACACTGTGGTTAAGAATGACTAATTTAGGGAAAGAACTCATTGGTAATTTATGTAGAATATATATTCTATAAAATTTATAATTCATCTTCCTCATGAGTTCATTCAGCTACATCTTTAAAAAAAATTTTTTTTCTTTTTTTTTTTAAGTAGGCTTCACAAAGGCTCCACACTCAGCATGTGGAGGCCAACGCAGGGCTTGAACTCGTGACCCTGAGATCATGACCTGAGCTGATATCAGGAGTCAGATGCTTAAATGACTGAGCGACCCCAGGCGCCCCCGCATTCAGCTATGCTTTTAACTTGACTTAGTTTCTCTGAATTTTTCTCTCACAAATGAAAAGTGGTACAGCACACAGTGATTGAGAATAGACTGTGGAATCAGATTAGGGTTCATAAACCAGCACTGAGACGCCTCTTACTGGCCATGAGACCTGGAGCAAGCCACTCAAAAGTCCGTATGCCCCGATTTCCTCTTCTGTGAAATAGGATTATAATGGTTCCGGCCTCACAGGGTTGTTGAGGATTAAACGGGCTATCGGAGGTGAAGTGCTGAGCCCAGCGCTGACCTTGGTGAGAACAGTAGCATTTGTGGCATTTTAACTTGGCCTTCCCTCATCCTCTCCCCGCTCCTGCAGTAGCTTTAAGACTCCGCAGCTTCGGAACTACAGGAGCTGTGAAGCCCAGCAGCCTCGCAGCCGCCGGAGGGCCGGATGGGGTTTGAATTCCGCGGGAAGTCCCATCTCCAGAACGCGGTCACCTGTCCTACAGCTTCCCGGGAAAGCTCCATCCCGGGGAGTCGTTCCCTGGCCTGCCTCTGCGACTGCTCTGGGCAGGGAGCTCTGTCCCTGCGCCTTCAGCCTGAAACGGGCCCCTGCAGCTGCTTCACACACCAGCTGGGCAGGCACGAGCCTCGCCAAACATTTAAAAGGAAGATGTGGGGAACGAGATGTCCGTAGCGGGCTTTGAAATGCCCTGGGGATCTGGAAGGGCCATGCACCCGTGCAGGACCCTGCTCATGCCCAAGAAGGATGTGACAGCGTCCTAGCCTCTCACCCTGGCTCCCCGTTAGGTCCCGCACGGTGGGGGCCGAGACAGACGTGTAGGCTGCTCGGACGTCGAGGGGAGCACACCACACACGCACACGCACACACACACGCCAAGCTTGTCAGCAAAGGGTAGAAGACTCCCTGCGTCCAAGCACTGAAGGACACCCTGCTCGGGCATCTGGCTGACCACTAAGCTAACTGAGCAGAGACCTCACTGGCCGCACACAACCGGGAAGACAGACTTGAGAGAATCAGAACAGGAAAGTCACCAGGAGCAAGAGCAAATCTGAGGCACAGGGTGGAGACCCTCATTTCCACAGTTGCTACATTGTGTTATCTCCAGTGTCTGCTTTCAGTAAAAAAAATTCAAGCACCAAAAGAAATGGGAGGGACGCCTGGGTGGCTCAGTTGGTTGGACGACTGCCTTCGGCTCAGGTCATGATCCCGGAGACCCGGGATCGAGTCCCGCATCAGGCTCCCAGCTCCACGGGGAGTCTGCTTCTCCCTCTGACCTTCTCCTCGCTCATGCTCTCACTGCCTCTCTCTCAAATAAATAAATAAAATCTTTAGGGGCGCCTGGGTGGCTCAGTGGGTTAAAGCCTCTGCCTTCAGCTCAGGTCATGATCCTGGAGTCCTGGGATCGAGCCCCGCATCGGGCTCTCTGCTCTGCAGGGAGCCTGCTTCCTCCTCTCTCTGCCTGCCTCTCTGCCTACTTGTGATCTCTGTCTGTCAAATAAATAAATAAAATCTTTAAAAAAAAAATAAATAAATAAATAAATAAAATCTTTAAAAAAAAAAAAAAAGAAATGGGAGAGTGTGGCTCACACTCGAAGCTCCCCCCGAGGAGGCTGAGGCGATAGACTTACCGGACAAAGACGTTACACCAGCTGTTGCAGGAGTTCAGAATGCTGAGGGAGACGACATGGAGGTTCTCTGGCATCTTACGTCAGAATGTGTGGAGGCCATTGCCGCCCTGAGTGGGGACACGTAAATGAAATGTTGGATGTTGTTCGTGCCCTGGAGAAAGCTGAGCTTTTGAGAGCTCTGAGAAAGCTAATGTGGAGCCTGTGATCTGTAAATTGATTTTTATAAATTTCTCTGCAGATTCGATTGTATGCACTATATACTGGGCCTATATACTGGGCCCATATACTGGACTATTACTGGGCTATTACTGCAGAGATATTTGTAACAGCAAAAGATTTGAAACAACCAAATGCCCATCAATGGAGGGCTGGTGTGTAAGTTATACAATGGGATATTATATGGGATATTATATATTATTTTAAGAAAAGAAGTCGTCTCTGGAAGGAGTCTTAAAACCAAATATCAGTGCTTATCTGTTGGTAGGAGGAAGATTTTCATTCTACAACTTTCCTTTTTTTTTAGGATTTTATTTATTTACTTGAGAAAGAGAGGGAGTGAGTGAGAGAGAGCGTGTGCTCCCAAGCCAGGGGGAGGGGCAGAGGGAGAAGCAGGCTCCCCACTGAGCAGGGAGCCCAATGTGGGGCTCCATCCCAGGACCCTGAGATCATGACCTGAGCCGAAGGCAGAGGCTCAACTGACTGAGCCACCTAGGTGCCCCTCATTCTACAACTTTTTATGCTTTCTGAGTTTTGAACAGTGTGAATGGGTTACCTGTCTTTAAAATGTCTGTAAGAAAAAACTGAGAGGTGACAACCTAAATATCTAAGAACAGGAACTGTGTAAGTCTGAGATGGCATTTCTAAAGTACAGTATGTGTCTGTTAGAAGTAAGATTTACAGTGTATAATCACATAGGTAGATGCTTATCAGTGGGAAACACAATGTTTTTAGTTGCTTTTGATTTTTCAGAATGCACTGAGAAAGATACTAGAAGATTTTCAGACAGACAGTGTGGCTATCTTTTCTTGATCTGATGGTGAGGTTCTCATCTTCATTCCACTTCTCTCTATTTTAACTACTAGAAGTAAATGCAGTGATTTACTTTACTACCTGTGACTTGAGTAAGTCACTGATTTTCCCTGTGCCCCACTTTCATTTAAAATCAAATGAAGGCAATAATAGTATTCCCCTCATAGGTATTTCATAATGGTTAAGTCAATATTATGTCTTCAGAATATTATGACATTAGGAAAGTGTTAAAAATATTTGCAGTATATTTTATTATATAAAAATCTGTATGTGATGAGAATACACTTCAGGGCCATCAGGATGACTTCTGTCAGAAGAAGGGGAGAAGAACAAGTGTTGGCAGGGAGGAGGAGAAAGTGGAGGTCTGATGCGGGGCTGCTGGGAACGCAGGACGGTGCAGCTGCCGTGGCCGGCAGCTTGGCCAGTCCTCAGGGAAACAGAGTTACTGTGTGATCCAGCAGTGCCATTCTAGGGCATTCCCAGAAGAATTGCAAGCAGAGACTCAGATCCTTGTACAGCAGTGTTCACAGTGGTCAAACGATGGGAACAACTCACATGTCCACCAGCAGATGAGTGGATAAACAAAATGTGGTATATATATGGACTGGACTGTTCTTTAGGCATAAAAAGTGCTGAAGTTCTGATATCAGCTGCAACATGGATGAGCCGTGAGAACATTGTGCTAAGCATATAAGCCAGACACAAAAGGACAAGTGCTCTGGGACTCCGTATACGTGAGCTACCCAGAGGGGGCAAATTCAGAGAGGCAGGGGAGAACAGAAGTTGCCGGAGACTGACGGGAGGAGAGAATCTGGGCTGAAGAATAGCTTCTGGAAATAGCTGGTGGAGATGGTCGTACAACATAATGAAGTACTTAGTGCCACTGACCCGTATACTTAAACATGGCTAAGGGTGGTAGATTTTATGTTACATATATTTTACTACAATTAAGAAATTCGGGTAAGAAAGTAAATATGTATAAACAGAAAATAACTTTTTTTCTGATTAAAGAATCAATGCATATTCATTGTAGAAAATGTTGGAAAATTTAATAAGCATGTACAATAAAAAGTCCATCCATTATTCTAATCTCTGCAACCACTAATGACATTTCTATGCTTTTTAAAACCTGTATTGTGGTTACATTTTATGCAGACACGAATTAGATAAAATAAGAGCAATATGAAACTATTGAAGTTTCGTACTCGACACGGTGTTTGAAATTGTGTGACTGTCTCCACATTTTTAAGACACTTAATTTGGGGCGCCTGGGTGGCTCAGTGGGTTAAAGCCCAGGTCATAATCTTAGCGTCCTGGGATCGAGCCCCTCAGAGAGCCTGCTTCCTCCTCTCTCTCTGTCTGCCTCTCTGCCTACTTGTGATCTCTGTCAAATAAATAAATAAAATCTTAAAAAAAAAAAAAAA
>PISX010033311.1:0-15218 GCA_004024625.1 Mellivora capensis | reverse complement strand
CCATCAGTGTGACAAAGACCATATGGCTCAAGATATTAGTCAGGGTTCTCCAGAGAAACAGGACCAGTAGGCCAGATAGATTGATAGATTGATTTAGTATTATTAAAAGGAAAAATTCGATGGAGTAAATGTAAAGATCTAATTGGCTTTATTAAATAATTCATGAGTGGAGCAGCAACCCGTCTAACATGTAGAGGGCAACATTGATGAGTTATACAAAATGGAATGTTTTTATAAAAGGACAGTGGGGCAAGAAAGTTAACAGTAAAAGAAAGGGATTGTTCTAGGCAATCTTTCCCTTGGGGAGAAAAGCAAGTGGTTTTATAGTACAGATTATCTCATCTTTTTGAGAGGAAGGGAGAGGGCCCATGCGGCACACTTACTAGTGCTGATGGAAAAATTCCCAAGAGGTTGAGACTACTTTTCTGGGGGAAGTTGACACTGCAAGGAGATTGTGGCTAAGCACCAGTGTGGGGACTCAGCCTGGTAATGTCCTGTAAAGGACATTACAGAAATTGAGGCCAAGAAGTTATAGAGGCCAAGAAGTGCCACAATTTGTCATCTGTGAACTAGAGAAACAAGAAAGCTGGTTGTGTTATCCAGTCTGAGCTTGAAGGCCTGAGAACCAGGAGAGCCAGTGGTTTAACTCCATGTCCGAGGTAGAAGGCCTGAGAATCTGGGGAGAGGGGTGAGGAGGCTATTGGCATAAGTTCTGGAATCCCATGGCTGGAGATCTAGGAGCTTTGATGTCCAAGGGCAGGAGAAGAAGATGTCCCAGCTCAAGAAGAGAGAGTGGAAATTCACCCTTCCTCTGCTTGTTTGTTCTATTTAGGCTAATCTCTTCCAGAAAAGCCCTCAACAACACACCAGCTATCTGGGCATCCCTTAGTCTGGTCAAGCTGACACATGAAATTAGCTATCACACTCACAAAGCCAAACATATTTACTATCTGGCTTTTGACAAAGTTTTTGAGCCCCAATAGTGCCAAGACTGTATCACTATTTTCTTGCCATTCACTTGATTTTCCAACCTCATAGAAAATGGCTAGCTTTATCATGATGCCTTCACTAACATCATCCATAACATGTCCTATGCAGGTATAATACCTCTTCTCCCAAAAAAATCACCAATATCTGTCTAATCTCTGCTGATCTGGAGAGTCACACCAAATCCTTAACACGTGGGATTTGGGTTACTGAAGATTATGTTCTTTGGCTACTCATCATGGTCCTGTGCTCGACATCAAGCTCCGTTCCTTGTCAGGCTGATTCTCCTGTTCCATTTACTGAAATTCTCTAATCTTTCATTTGCTTTCATTTGTATTTCTTTCTTCTATATCAACTGCCATGGAACCTATGGAGGTAGCAAACCAGGAGCATTTTATTGCTTTCCCTTTGGCCTCTATCTTTCTCTTTTTGAGTACTTCTATTCCTCTGCCTCATGCCCCCTTTCCATTTTCAGCTGTCCTTGACCCTGGCTGATGTCCCTGGCAACAGTTGGGAGTGGGTAACTACCCCCCGCCATGAACTCCATTTTCTATTGCTCTCATCTTTCCCATTCACCATCACAGTCAGTATGACTTATGCCTTCTCAACGCACTTGTCATCTCCCCCTAGCTGCTGTCATGGATCTGCCTGATGGAGCTGCTCCCACAGCTCTGAACACCTCCCCCCCTCCCCTTCTTACCTTTCACTTCCATTCTGGCTTCTTTTAAACATGGTCACTCCTTCCCAAGTGAACAACAGCTGCCATCCACCATCATTTCAATAAAATGTCCCCATTTTACAGATACTGAAAAACTAAGAGAGTCATTGAACAACCCAAGCCAAAACCTGGGCTACATTTTTTGCCTTCAGTAAATTCCACTAGAAAGGGAAGAATCAAGGAGGGAAGTAAACATTCACACTCCCCCGTGCGTGCCAAGCACTTCTGACCACCCACATGAACATTATTTAATGTATTTCCCACTACAATCTGTGAGACCAATATTATTACTTCTACTGAGGGCATAGAAAAGGAAGAAGCTAGCCTCGGGCTACATAAGAGGTCACATTACAGGGATTTGATCATTCTGATGTTTGACTCCAAAGCCCATGATCTTTTATACTGCAGCATGTGGTTCTGCATTGTTACTTATCTTTTTATATAATCTGTCTGTCTTGTTTCCTGAATAGGGCAACAACAATGCACCATCCATTTTATTAGCTATCGCAGAATTCAGGAAGAGTCCAACACATTGAAATCACACATGAATTATCTGTGTATTGGCTGTCTTACTCCTGGAACAAGTTAGGTGCTTGTGCAGCTATGTTACATTGCTTCAAGCAAAGAAACAAATAAAAGGAATAATCCACAGCAATAAAAATGACACGGAAAAACAAGGATACAATTTCACTTTGGATCCCAGGCGGAGAGCTGTAGCACATTCAAACTGGGTATTTGGTGAGAGTTTAGTTAAGGAGACTTACCAGGAATCAGAATAGCTGGGTTGACACAAAGGACGGGACGGTCCAATCAGGTTCATGTTCACCAGTGACTGCAGCCAGGTTCAAGGATACAGACTGTCACAGGACACAGTGAGGCAGAAAGATCCAGGGCAAGGATTCTGCGGATCCACACCCTTCCTTCCTGGATTGGGAATGCTTTTCCTCCTCCAGGTTGAAAGGTCAGGATAGAGTACATCTGAAAGCCAGTCAGAATTATCCCTGAATAGTTACATTATGGGAAGAGCTAATATATGAACTAAGTGGCCATATCTCATTAAACTCTAGTGAATCGTAAAGTCAAGTTCAGGACATTTTTCCCCCCACAAATGATTTCAAAAAGATATACTTCTGATTTTCTATTAAAAGGGTTTGATGACTTTTCACTGTATTCCAACCAAGGTTTTAAACATTTTCTTAATCCATGAGGTTGCCATTTAAGTATTTTAATTATTAATGAAAGAAAACAGCCAGTCCCTTCTTCCTAAATACCATTAACATGTGAAAAACCCAATATGATTCAGTTATTTATGCCCAAAGCAAGGAGTATAGTTCCCTGACATATAACTGTTCACAAACTACACATAACATTGTTCTTACTCTGCAATGATTTAAAATCAATTGACAGGTATATATTAAATAATTATCTCATATCCAGGTCTATCTTAGGTAAAATAAGCTTACTGATATATGTGGGAGAGTGGGACATCCTTCCCGTTTACCAAAGTTTTCCAGAATCTCCAAATATCTTTCTTAAAAATAGTAGTTTTATTCAATATATTAATATAAGTTCTGTTGTAATTGGCATTAAAACATTTTAGCCCTTTACAAGAAACATATTATAGGTGGCCTGCCTGCTCTTAATATCGTCAATCAATAATTGCAACAGTGTTCAATTGGAATAAATTTTCACTAGAAATACAGACTATATTTTTATGATTCTTAAACCTAGAGGCTACTTCTGGTACAAAGACATTTTTCCAACTAGTCTTTCTCCTTTCAAAAATTTCTTGAGAGAATTTCGAGTCATGGAAAAGATTGGGAATAGACAACATTAAGGACCTATAAACATGACATCATGTGACTGACTTTTCCCCTTTTAACGCTGACATTTTATCCTTGATGTTTAACTTCTGCTCTTCCATGTCTTCCTTGGTAGAGTTAATTTTTATTTCTACCCTATACAGATGAGAAAGTGTTTTGTTAACTATGATGTTATACAAAGTTAGGTCTCAGCACGGTAAACATGAAAATGTCTGATCTCTCTATCTCATGAAAATTCAGATTTTTCATAGCTGTTCTCCACCTGGGGCTGATTTGCTTTTCCTGTGCCCTTGGTGACCCTGGAGGTATGGATAGAAGAAGTCAGCAAGCTCCATGGTGTTTTTAAGGCAGGCTTATGTGAAAAGTCCCCAGAACCAGGACACACTGCTGCCCGCCCTTCTCCAAAGACCTGCTAACATGGTAATGAGGGAACTTGGCTGCCCTCAAAGTTAAATGAAAACCCTTAACACTTCCTCCATGAAGGATAGAGATATGAAAGCCTCCACTAAACTTTCCCTGGGGGAGTGAGCTCTGTATAGATCAGGAAAAGATGAAGAAGGTGGAGGGGGGGAGCTGCAAAGAACAGAAAGTAAAAGTTTAAAAGCCATTTTGCCAGAAATAAATCATTTTTGAACTTTCCGGGGTGGAAGGATTATCAGAAATGATTGTTCGTCTACAATTTTATCTTCCAGGCTCCCATCCTTTCATCCCCTCAAAGTTTGGATATTTTTGTGTGTGTGTGTTCAACTATCATTAACCCAACAAAGTCACAGCTGTCACTCTGGGACCTCTGTTTAATGAGAAAATAAACTGAAGGCATTTGGGGAGGATTTTAAAGAGAATCTCATTAATTTGTTTTTTTCAGAAAGCAGTGGCCATTAGCAATCCCTCCATTGCTTCAAATAGCTGAGAAGTTTTGTGCAATTCAATTTATTCTGCCCTCTCTCTATGGGAAGGAGCCCGGGCTGATGTCATACCTTGCCTTGTCATTCCGACCATGCTGTTACATTTCCTGGAAAACCGAAGGCATTTATTTTCTTCCATTTGCAAAACTACTCAGGAGTGATTTCATATTTTATTTAAGCTATAAAATTGCCTTCACCTATACAAGGGGCGTGGTTGCTTCCCTGGGATCATCCATGTCACTGAGGACCCATTAATAGATCCAAACTTTCAGACCCAGTTTTAGATTCCTGGTTTTGACTCACTGTTCCCAGGACCACCAAACCTATAGATCCGGACAATCATTATTTTAGTTTCAATTCCTCTGAAGCAAGGATTTGCCTTGGAAACTCACTAGATAGATGATCTCCAGAAGTGGAAGTAATGAAGAGGAGGAAGTTAGAAAGAGAAGAGGGGAAAGCTAATACAGAGTGTGTTGTTGAGCTACTTTTCCCCAGGGGCCATTGAAGTGCAAGCTCACAGAGGACACTGAGATGGGAGGACACTGAAAGATGGGAGGCTGAGGTCCTCTTTGGTACAATGGTGTCCCCTGTCTGCCATGCTATTCCCCCAATCCTTGCTGGCTGTACTTGCTTTGGGACTGCTCTACCTCCCTTGGCTGGAGAGAAAGAAAAACTGAACAACAAACAAAAACCACAGGAGTGGGAAGAGAGCTGTCAGTCCAGCTGTGTTGAAGTCAGTGGGCTGGAGAAGAAGGGACACGCCACTCTGGTGCAGGGAGACTGGGGGCGGCTGAGAGACGTTCACGGCAGCTTGTTCAGTACACTACCCCATGAAATCTCTTGTGTTTCCTATGGTCTCTTTCAGCCAACGGAGTTGCACAGAATCAAATTCGAGGCCACAGTCTTAACATCACCCTGTGCACGAGACAATTCAATGTTGACTTTTAGTTCCAGCTGTGAGTCCACAGAGTTGTAGTCTATCATTCATGGTAAGAAGGACCTCTTTTTTTTTTTTAATTTTTTTAAGCACACTACGGAGATTGTGGCTTTACACAGCATATTTGTAAAGCAGGAAAAAAATCATCATGATTCCATTGACTTTTCTTTTTTTTTTTTTAATGTTTCTCATTGATATTTTCTCCCTTTCATTTTAGAGATCTCATTATTTCAACTCTCCCCAACTCAACATCATTTCTTTTTCTTTTCCTTCTCCTCTTTCCTTTGCTCCTTTCTCCTACCCTCTCCCCCTTCCCCTTCTCATCCATCTCCAGTCAAGGATGATTCCAAAGCTCTTTGGGCTAGTTATTACTAATAAAAAAATAACCTTTTGTTTGTTGTTTTCTTTTTTTAGTTCATCCTTATTTCATGCATTAGTAATTCATTGTTTTTATTGAGTTGATTTGGCTTCTCATTATACAAGAATGTGTTTATTCATTTTGTTGTCCATTGGCATCAACTGTTGTTTATAGGTTTTGAATATTCAAGAAACTGCTATGATCTGTTTATTTTAAATTCTTTCATTAAAATAACTTTAATGACTAAAGTTATTAATTGAAGATATCTTCCATGCCTGACAGTTAAGAAAATAGTGTTAAATAAAGCATTAGTCCCAGGCACTTAAATTTTGGTCTCTGGATGGCTGATTTGCTCATCGACACGTAACCTTGCAGTTATGAGTCCACTCTGCACCAGTGGCAAGTCTCCCAATTCTCAAAGTGAAGCTCTTTCCCACATCCCACCCTCTTTTCGTCAAATACTTTATGTGGTGCATAAGCCTTTTTTTCTTTCCTCTGCTGATGAAGAACAGCAAAGGCTTACAAATCACAAAATGTCTCCTCTATTTTGTTATTCCAGCAACTCGCTTCTTAACAAAGATGATGTGCCTGCAGATTCCCTCATTCTGTTCTTTCTTGACCCTATGGCATTGAACAGTGCTCAGACTCTTTTTAGTGTCTTTCTTCCTCTCGCCAATCTCTCTATTCTAAACTAGAGTCATTGGTTTTGCCTGTTAAATGATATGACTTCCTGGGGAAACTTCATGTTTCATCTGCTCTACAGGAAAGAATATTAAAGATCATTAACTTTGAAGGGCTTACTATGTGACAGATACACAGTGTCTCAAGCACTGTGTACGTAAGGATTCAATTACTCTTCGTGACATTCATGTGAGGTATCCCTTAAAGATGCCCAGTTTGCATAGAAGGAAACTGAGGTACAGATAGTGATGAAGTAACTTTCCCAAACTCGGGTGCCTATTCAGTGATGAAACAGGGATTTTAATTCATGTGTTCTAGCCCTCTTAATCAAGCATGGCCACTCTGCAGGAATACGTGGTAAAATTCGTATAGTATTTGGGACTTCTTTTTATGGGATGGATTTTTGAAATTAGGGTATATACCTGCTTCTTTGAAGACAGAGTTTTATTTTCCATTTATTTTCATTCTTTTGTTTTGGATAATATAAAAAAAAGAGGCAACTTTCATCTGCCATGTTATCAAGTAGTCCACAGTATTTATTCATTTATTTTCAGCATGTCAAAGTTAATTTAGTTAATTGATTTATTTATATTGACAAAGAGTTTGCATATAATATTGCATTAGTTTCAGGCGTTCAACATAGTACCCAGACATTTATGTATGATCACCATGATAAGCTTTAGTTATCATCTGTCACCATAATGAGTTGTTACAATATTATTAACCACATTCCCTATGCTGTACTTTATGTCACTCTGACTCACTTATTTTATAACTGGAAGTTTGTACCTCTTAATGCCCTCTGTTTTGCCCACCTCCCTACCCCTTCTGACAACCACTAGTTTGTTTTCTGTATTTAAGAATCCATTTCTGTTTTTTGTTTGCTTCCTTGCTTGCTTGTTTATTCATTTGTTTTGTTTATAAGCATATAAGTCTATAAAGTAAAATCATACATTATTTGTCTTTCTCTGTCTGACTTATTTCACTTAGCAAAATGCCTTCCAGGGCCATCTTTGTCATAAATAGCAAGGTTTTTATGCTTTTTTATGGTTGATTAATATTCCATTGTACATATGTGTGTGTGTGTGTTTTTCCATTTATCTATCAATGGACACCTAGCTTTCTTCCATATCATGGTTATTGTAAATAACACTACAGAGATGACAGGGGTGCATATGTCTTTTGGATTAGTGCTAACAATTCCCTCAGATAAATACCCAGATGTGAAATTACTGGACTGTGTGGTAATTCTCTTTCTAATTTTTTGAGGAATCTGCACACTTTTTTTTTTGGTAATGACTGCACCAATTCACATTTCTGCCAACAGTGCTCAAGTGTTCCCTTTTCTTCACATCCACAATAATATTTATTATTTCAAAATTTATTTTTTTGGCATTGAGAGTCCAGTGGAAGTCATTTTTGAATTGCTCAAAAGAGTTAGTCAGTTTCTAACTCCCTAATAAGGACCCATGTATTCTGTTTGCAGATATTGGCAGGTTAAAGCCCAGGGCAGAAAAGGATGTGCATAGTTACAATTCCCTGGAGCTTAAACTTGATTCCTATATCAGCAAAATATTGTTGCCCAGAACATAGCATAGACCACAGTGCAGTAAGCATTCAGAAAAGTCAGACTATCAGATCCAGCTCCTATCTCTCCTGCTTGAATATTTTCTCCAAAACTGGTAGACAGCTAGCTGAACTCATTGGGGCATGTGAGAACTCAAGGAGGGAGGGATCCGAATTCTCTAACTGCAGATTGAACCAGGAAAAAAAAAGTTCCAGCACATACATTCAACACTGATATGCAATATGCAATTTCTCCCTTTGTGATCTGCAAAATAGACAAAGCAAAAAAGAGCATCTGAGAATAGAAATAACTCAAGCACCGGAGTTGATGATGGAATTGGCCATCGTCTTACAATGTTAGCTTTGAGGAGTCTCTTTTCTTTATCACATGAGGATGTTATTTGTCCTACTCAGCTCACAGAAATCATAAAGTCATATATGACATCAGGAATGCAACACCTTCAGAAAAATAAGAGTTACTGTATTTTTTGAAAGGTATGTTCTAGCTTACAAAGCATTTTCAGATTATTTCATTACAGCTCTGCAAAATAGCCTGTGAGTCAAGGAGAAGCAAAGTAAGGACACAGCAGACTTATGTGGCCCATAAAAATGTTGCATATGAATGGCTGACCAAATCTCATTTATTTACAATATGTAACCTGTGCGGGACATGGGAAGTTTTGAACACAAGCTGAGAGTCTACACCAAACCAAACACCCACCAGGAGGCAGTAATCAGACATGGTTGGCTCCATTTTGTTTCAAGAGAAACTGACCAGTCACAAGGTGCTGTCAGTTACAAGAGCATCAAGGAAGCAAGTAGTAAAACCAGCAGGTGAACCTAGTCCCACTTGGAAGTTTGCCATATTTCCATGATACCTTGATTTACGATTTAATTTTTCCTTTCAATAATAGAATTTATTGATAAATTCTAAAGATAATAAGAAATTATCTTTTCCTTCTAAGCTTATCACTGAACTTCACTTTTAGTGTCATTAGTCACTGTTCATTTTTTAGAGAAAAGGAACCAAACAAGTCAAATTTCCCCCATATTATTTTCACAGAAGAAATCAAAAAGGATTCAACAAGATAACACACCAGTAAGCAAAACAATATAATACGGTCCCTTTTGTAGTTTCATTAGTGGGTGTGGTTTTCCTGTGGCCAGTTCATCTCAGACAATGCAGGAAATGTCTAATGCTTCCCTGCAGGATAACTGAAGGATCTTTTTTTTTTCCCTAGTAGGTCATGTACGGATGATAAAACTTCAACAACATAAATCTAATTGATGTGGGATTGGATGCTGATGTGTCTTACAAAAAGGAATGCGTGTTTTCGCAAAATATGTTTACTTAACAAGTAACGTGGGAAAGGTAACGAGGCATACTAAAGTTTGCATTAGTACCAAAATTGACTGGAGTTGGGTGGTCCGGATCCCCCTTGGTTCATGAATCCATGGCCCATACTTTTCCAAAGCATCAGTGGCAGAGAGGAGGAAAACATCCTAGGGTCCTGCTGAAGACTAACCTTGCTCCAATTTCCCAAAGTGTAAGAAGGGGGTCAAGAAGGATACCAACTCTTGTTTGGAGAGTTGGGATTCTCAAATACATGAGTGTGGGGATCATTAGCCCAGAAACTTGGAGAGGGGGCTATAGAAGGGCAAGGAAAACTGGAGAGGAAGGACGCACACAAGTTGTTAAATATCCCTATGTGCAATGCGCTTGGAAGTGGAACCATGTCACACCCAGTTTGCACTTTGTAAATGAAGATTTTAGCAAATTGCACAATTAAAATAGCATATTGCAAGCATTAATGAGTATTTAAAATTACACTTTTTGCAAAGCAATGACAAAGAGATTCATAAAAGGGATGCCACTTGTTATCACGATAGGATAGAGCTATAATACCACTCAAAGCATTACATTTTTTTTTTCATTTTCCATCCAAGTCTTGACCAAGAGCATGGAGAACAATTCTCCTCTTAATACCCTTTTGTTTAGAATATGAAACACAACACAATGGTGTAGTTTTCAAAATTGAAGCTGCTCAAGGAATCATTAGCATTAAACTAAGTATCAGATTTGCTAGAATACATATTTGTAGTTCAAAAAATACACTATGAGCTAAACCAAATCAGAAGGGAAGCAATTGTATATCTGTATGTTGTTTTACTTATTGTCTTCTAATTATATACTTCAGACATTTCAGTTATATGGGTTCTGTGCTTCAATACCCTTCAGGCACATGACTATATCACACGGGTTAACCAGGTATTACTAGAAACAGCAGTTGTCAGCTAAAGTGTTCAAAATCCATGCATAGTAGAGTGACGATTTTCACATTCTTATGAATGGAATAGGCCACTTGGGAGAATGTACCCTTGATACGACTCCACTAACAATTCCAAGATCAACAGAAGGTCTGTTATCAAAACATGTTTTGCTGCAGAATCATCCTAGAATTTGTCATTAAAAGCCTGGATTCTAGTCCGCTTACAACACTTACTTTGCTTTGGAGAAAAATCAGTTGTCTCAGTTTCCATGCCCAGAAAAGGAAATTCTTTCTAACCCTGATTAGTCAGAGCCATTTTTCACAGTCCAAATAAATAATTGCATAAACCTACTCAATACACTATTATAGTAATAGCTATTTGAGAAAAGTATCCTAATCTGTACAATGGGGTAATAAGAATATTAACCTTGTAGAGAAGTGAACATGAGTAGAAGAGATAATGCACATGAAGTCCTGGTTTCTTGGTCCCTGAGAAAGAGCTCAGCATATAATAGCCATTATTTTAATCATCATTTTAGGGTTTTTTAAAAATCTGTTTTAATTTTAGCCCTTCAGGGAAGTCATAACACTTTGACAGAAATTTTAGCTTTAAGTATTTTTATCTATTGCTATTTCTGATAGCCATTAAAGTAATGACCTCCCCTCACTGTCGCTAGTCCAATCTTCCACTTACTTGTCTAAAAGGAAGAAAACCTAGACTCTATCCCTATACATTCTCCACAGGTCTCTATATAGCAGAATCATCCCTTCTTAAGAAGAAGGACTGTAGGGGTGCCTGGGTGGCTCAATCAGTAGAGCACGAACATGTATCTCTTGATCTCAGGGTTAAGAGTTCAAGCCCCACGTTGGGCATAAAGATTACTTTAAAATAAAGTGTTCTTATATACCTACCGTACTACTATGTATTAAAGGCGAAGACTGTTTTCTTTTTCTTTTTTTTCCTCGGAGTATACTTTACATATCCACTTTCTGGTATTCTGTCTTCAACTAAATAAAGTGGTGCAATGTCTGTGGTGTCACCAAACATGTTCCATATCCAAAAGCCTTTGGTTTCAGTTTCTTGCACCTGCCCAGCACCTGTGGCTCTCATCATTGTCCTTAAAGGTGTATGTTTCTAAGAGAAAAGGTATAATTCTTTGTCAGTGTCTGTCCCATAATACTGTAAAGTATAATGAAATTTATAGAGAATTATAAATATATAGTTTGGAGGATAAGGAATATCCCTTTCCAACTTTATTTATGAATCTCTTTGGCATTTCTTTGCAAAAAGTGTAATTTTAAATACTCATTAATGCTTGCAATATGCTATTTCCTCAAGCCTGGAGAGTTGTCTCAGGCCAAATAATTAATAAATAACTGAGGTAGAATTTTACTCTAATTCACTGTAGCTTCATGATCTGAATAATATATTATATTATCTCTCTGTTCATACTCTGAAATGATATCTAGGTGATCACAAACTAACACAAACAGAAGATAGAAATTTCTGTAAAATTATGGAAATAGGAGCATATTTTCCACTCTTTGGTTGCTTTAAATCCTCATGAGTCAGAGGCAGATGCAGTAGAATAGCAGAATCATGTACAATGAGAATGCAAAAGAAGAAAAAGATCTCAGGGTTTGCTGGATGAGTGATGATCTCCATGATAAATAAATAAATACATATCTAGAAATCTGAGATCGGGATAGCTAGAAAGCAAGGCCAGACTGAGCCCCAGCTCCGAAGCCCTAGAGAACAGCAAATGAGATGAGATAATGCCAATTTTCCCCAGAAATTACAAGACAGCAGAGGGTAGAAACCATAAGCACCTGACAGAGGGCAGGTAGAAGTCTATGTCCATGAAGTCCTAGTGTTTGTTTGATGTCTCCTGGCACGTGCAGTGGTACCGGGAAGGGAAACAAGCATTTCCAGCTCCCTCCAATTGTCAGGAGGTGAAGGCAAACCTGAGCTGACAGGAAGTCCTCTGATGCACACACACACGGTGACAGGGTTTAGGGGGACTTCCGGGGAACTCAGATTCTATAGACTCAAGATTAAACATAGTAAACATCTGTTTTTTTCTTCAAAAAGCCCATTATTAACCTTTCATTATTTCTCTTAAGTGCAGATAAGCCATTGTTTTAATTAAGCATGTGGATTTGTTACATAGCAGGGCTGTTACATGGCTAGAGAGAGTGTGAATATAGCCACTTACATGCCACACACACGCATACGTGCCATTCAAATTTATTGGGAATGATGCCCTTTATTTAATCAGTTTTATAACTGATCTAGTAATACATTCCAGAGTCATCCACTCTAACATGGGTGACTTCTGCTAGCAAGAAGAGAAAAAGAAAATGTACTTAGTCTCACCAAAAGGCACTCGGTGAATTATAATTTACATTTTATTCCTCTGAAATGTTTTTAACTCTGCACAAATTCTGTTCTTTTTCTTTTAAGATTTTATTTATTTATTTGAGAGAGAGTGTGTGTATGAGCAGGGGAGAAGGGTAGAGGGAGAAGCACACTCCTGCTGAGCAGGGAACCCAATGCAGGGCTCTATCCCAGGACTCTGGGGTCATGACCTGAGCTGAAGGCAGATGCTTAACCTACTGAGCCACCCAGGTGCCCCTGCACACACTCTGTTCTTAAAAGAAAAATCCTTTTTTCTGGGTCAGTAAAGAAAAAAAAAAAAAAACAGTACTATTAAGTCCCCAAATTCAATTCTGGGATCAAGATATTAGAATAAAAAGATGTTTTCCCGGTGCTCATGTCAGATATACTGTTTGTTTTTCATTAGGACCAGAGATCATTTGCTGCAGAAGTATTTGAATGAAATATCTAGAGGCAGTCTGTTCATTGACTACAAATGTGTACATGTATTATACTGAGTGTTAGCACAGGGTGGAAGAATGTGTATTGTTTTCTCTCGGATTGTCTTTGGATTAGAATTTCTCTGGGATCGTAATGATGATGCTGACGATGAGCGTTATTATTATAACTATGATTGATTGACTGTCTACTATGGGTGAGTTCCTTAACACATCTGACTTCTACTCCTCACCAGAATCTGATACGATTCGAGCCATTATTTCCCATTTTCAAATGAGGAGAGCGATACCCAGAGCCATTAAGGAATTTTCTCAAGCTGAGAAATGGCAGGGTAGGGCCCAGATTTGAACCCAGGCACAGGGAACTCTCCTCCTCTGCTTTTTGCCCGTTTGCTCATGTGGAGTAGTGTGGCTGTGGGGTTTCAGAACTTAGGATTTCACTCATTTCTATGAATCTCATTGTGATGAGTGACACAATGAAGTAGAACTAATAAATACAATACTTTTTTATGTAAAAGTAATACATCAGAATCTTACAGCAACATATCCAAACACTACTCTCTAAGATTCACAATAAGAACAACAAAATTGTTTCTTTATTTTCATACCAAAAATTGTCTATAGAAAAAAAAAGAGAGAGAATGGAAATGTCAGTTGGCCTTCTTAGCCAAAAGCAGATAGATTACTATTTCTCTGGTGTCATTTGTATTATTTGGGTTTATTTTGTTTATCGCACATGTTCTCTGAGTATAATATTATTCAAGTGCAAAGTGAAGACAGGCTGGTGTAGCTCATTCATTAATTTTCACAGCAGTTGGTTCTCTGCTGGCATTTAAAATTAACGTAAGGAGAAGTTAAAAAAATTTAACTTCATTTCAAATCGCATAAACCACTATGATTCTCTAGAAATGCTGCAAACTGATTAAATTGAATTAGTGCCAGATAATCACCCAGCAAAAGAGAGAAATATTAAACACAATATATTCCAGCCAATTTCAAAGCCCTGCATTTTAGTGTTTAAATGTTATATAGTATCAAAGATGACATTCCAGTTAATGCCACGTGATAACAAATAAACTGGGACACAACTGATAAATGATACCTCATATTGTGGAATAATTCTGTGGACTAGTCTTGGTAATAAAAAGTTTAATTTATAACTGTATTTATAAAAAGCCTTAGAAAGTTTAAATGCTGCTTTGAAACTTGCATCTTCAGAAGGATGAGAAAATGAGAGAATATTTTTGCCTCATAACCAGGTCAGAAGAACATAATGAACAGAGGTACTGTTAAGAAAATATATTTATTGGGGCACCTGGGTGGCTCAGTGGGTTAAAGCCTCTGCCTTCGGCTCGGGTCATGATCCCAGGGTCCTGAGATCGAGCCCCGCATAGAGCCCCGCATTGGGCTTTCTGCTCGGCGGGGAGCCTGCTTCCTCCTCTCTCTCTGCCTGCCTCTCTGCCTGCTTGTAATTTCTGTCTGTCAAATAAATAAATAACAAATAAATAAATAAATAAAATCCTTAAAAAAAAAAAGAAAAGAAAATATATTTATTTGTGAACAAATAGGTAGCAGCTCTAACTTTTCTCTAGGTTCTTCTATTAGAACAACTGAGAGTCCATTCACCTTCCAGGATAAGTCAAAATAAATAAAATAAATAGTTCTTTTTCTTCTGTCCAATGCAAACCCATGGGCAACACAAAGTTGGATTTATCTGACAGAACACTTGAATACAAAAAGAACTTTGAACTTATTTGTTGCCCTAAATATTACAAAACAATTTTCAATGATATTTACTTCACTGCTATAGTCCATGTGAACCGCCTCGAAGTCTGAGTTAATTAAAGTGCTTGCCATTCTCATACTGGTGATAAATTGCTGCTAATGCCCCATAAAGTTCTTATGCCACCTTCATACCATTCCCAGTTTCTATCCAACGCCCAATTTCAACTACAGATTTTATATTTTAAATCACAGTTCTATTTTTCCTCTTTCCTTGGATTTTCAGCTAAGTTGCCCTGGTTAGGAAGGTGTTATTCTAAATAAACACTGAATATCACCTAACATTTATGTTAAGAACTGTAGAACACCTCTCAGTAGTCCATATGCTCAGGTGCTCATGGCTAGATGACACATTC
>PISX010033310.1:0-15227 GCA_004024625.1 Mellivora capensis | reverse complement strand
ATAAAAAACCCTTATGTGAATACAAAAAATAAAGTTAAATACTATGAAGGATAAAATATGACTATAATAATGAAGGTTCAAAAAAGATTATTATTTTTTTGGAAAAGGTATTGTTAAGATAAACTAGTTAAAAAATGTTAAAAAAAGAAAAGGGTAAAAGTTAAAAAAAATTTAGCAGAAAAAGAGAAAAAGAAAAAAATAAAATTAAAGAAAAAATTGAATTAACTGCAAGACTAAAGAATCATGGGGAGAAAGCCATGAATTCCGCGCTTTGCTTTCTCCTCCTCTGGAGTTCCGCTGCTCTCCTTGTTAAGTGAACTTGATCTTGGCTGGATTTCTTTTGATCTTCTGGGGGAGGGCCTGTTGTAGTGATTCTCAAGTGTCTTTGCCAGAGGCAGAGCTGCACCGCCCTTACCAGGGGCCGGGCTAAGTAATCCGCTCGATTTCGCTTTCGGGAGCTTTTGTTCCCTGAGCGCTTTCCGTAGAGTCCGGAGGACGGGAATGAAAATGGCGGCCTCCTAGTCTCCGGCCCGGAAGAGCTGAGATTCGGGGCTCCACTCCTCAGTGCACCCTCAGAGAAAAGCCCCGGCCACTCCCGTCTCCCTCGCCTCTGGCCGCGCTCCGAGCTCACCCAGCCTGCGACCGGTTCAAGGTACCCCCGAGCTGAGAGCTCACTCCTCGGCTCTGTCTCTGTAGGCGGCTTCCCGCTCCGATACCTGCTAGCTCTGTGACACTCAGACACCCTTCTGTGACCCTGCGGGACCTGGGGCCAGGCTGACCCCGCGTGGGCTTCACCCCGGTTTAGCCTCTGGAGCGATGTCCCTCCGTGGAGCAGACTTTTAAAAGTCCCGATTTAGTGCTCCGCTGCTCCGCCGCTTGCCGGCAGCCGGCCCCTCCCCCGCGGTCTATCCTCCCGTTGCTTTCAATTCACTTCTCCGCCAGTCCTACCTTCCAGAAAGTGGCCGATTTTCTGTTTCCAGAATTGCTGTTCTTCCTCTCTTTGATCTCCCGTTGGATTTGTAGGTGTTCGCAATGGTTTGATAAGCTCTCTAGCTGATCTCCTGCTACCTGATGTCGTCTCAGTGGCTACTTCTCCGCCATCTTGACTCCTCTCCCAATCTGTTCTGTTTCTAAACTGTAGTTATTGTTTTCCTGGTTTTTTTTGTTTGTTTGTTTTTGTTTTTGTTTCCACCAACTGGGGTTTGGCTTCCTAAATAATGGCACTAAAACTTCCAGATGGTATGGATTTTATATTTCTACATTATGATAGTACTTACTTAATATTTACCCAAAGAGAATACTCTTTATTTCAACTTATAATGTATATATTTTCATACATTTCTGATTGTCTCCCTGATTTTCTTTCACAGCCTGGAGTAGTCCATCATCCTTTCTGCCTCCAGGCCCTTTGTACCTGCTATTCCTTCTACCTGGAATGGTCTTTTCTTCATTTTGCCTGGTTAATTTACCTTTAAAACTTATCTCAAGGTTGTTTTTCAGAGAATCTTACATGATATCCTCTTCTTTGCTTTGAACTAGGTCTGTTTTCCCAGGTAAAAACTGCATGTCTTCTTGTTTGCCCAAATCTCAAATATATTTAAATAGTATATTGTGCAACCAGTCACTTAACATCTTAATTCTCAAGCAGAATGTACATGTCTTGAAGTTGAACACCATCCTTTTTATAGCTCTAGCCCAAGTCCCTCACTCAGATCCTTACACTAGAAGATGTTCAGTTACTATTTATTGATTGAATAAAGAGTATTGCTTGGAGAATTTGACTAATTTTGATGAAATCTGATTATATCACCAAAGAGTAGCAATGTATATTTTACATCTAGCTCTCCCCTTGACTACCACTGTTTCTCTGATGTCTTACAAATTTCTGTCCTAGAATTGGGATTTTATGGTCATGGATCATTGGAACTTGTGGCCTAAAGAGGGTTATGTAGAATGAAATTTAAATACATTTGATTGCGCCTTTCTAATTCATAATCATAGAATCACAGAAGGATGATTCAAATCTGGAATAAAATGGAGTGAAGAATAACTATTGGGAAAGAAGAGGTATTTATCATATATTTTTGTTTGGAATAGAAATATATGTTTGGATCTTTCCTTGTATCTGGAGAGAAATTAGATGTTAAATAAAGTTTAACATGGGATAAGCAGTGTCTGATTTGATAGAAGATGGATGTATATATTCTGCGATAGATTTTGAGCTTCAACACAAACTGAAGTTGAATAATCATCTTCCATGGCTACTTTGGTGGACATTGCTCATGATGAAAGTTTACTCTTTATTTTATGATGGAAAAACTTGTTGCCTAGGATCCCATTGAGTTCCGTTTTAATGAGGCTGACTCCAGAAATTGATCTAGTCTCACATGACTTAAGTTATATCAAAATGCTTCATTTTTAAGGCTTTTCCATATATTACATATCAAATCAGTCTCTGCAACTCACAGTTTTCTTAATAGCCGTACCAAATTGTATTCTCCAGAAAAGCGAGGAAAGATTATAATATTGTAAATCTTATTGGGGATATTCTGGATTTTAACTTTTGCTGAGAACACATGAAAAAATGAAGTCTATCTGGAATAGTTCATTACAGTGCTGGAGCAAGTATTGAGTGATGAGAGTTCAATTATGTTATAGTTGATGGCACCATCTTGGATTTATTCCTTATCCCCAGACTGGTCATGCTGGACTTGGATTTTTGAATGCCAAAAAAAATTTTTTTTTTAAGATTTTATTTATTTGTCAGAGAGAGAGTGACAGTGAGAGAGGGGACACAAGTAGGGGGAGTAAGAGAGGGAGAAGCAGGCTTCTTGCAGAGCCCTGACTAGGGGCTCAATCCCAGGATCATGACCTGGTCCCAAGGCAGTTAGTTAACCACTCAGCCACCCAGGCACCCTCCAAAATGTTTTTTAGTAAAAGAAAGGTTTTCTATTAGAGGTTTATGGCAGAAGTCCTGTATGGTGAACTGCTTATCCTTCAGTGCTAAGTGAGCTGCTCGTCTTCCTCGAGTACTCAGCCCATGACATGGCATATGAGCCTTCATAAAGGAAAGAAAGAAAGCATAGCACTTTTCAGCGCCCATGTATTGCTGTGGTTGAGTGGTGTCATAAACATGCAGTCATGCACACTTTTGTCTAACAATGTTAACATAAGCCTTCCTTTCCTTTGTGTTCATTTGTTTTTGCTTTGCTTTGAGGATGATATGATGCAAGCACTCAGAGTTGCAAACTTCAAAGGGAAATAGCATTTTTGTCCCACTTGAGAAGCAGCCAAGGATGAATGAGCCCTGCTCTCAACCCCAGCCGCTAAGTTTCTGGAGTTCCAATCAGTGCTGGTGCAAGGGGCTCATGTTCAAGTATGAAGACTTTTTTTAGAGTAAGAAAAATAAAATTTTTCTATTATAAAAACAGTATATGATTAGATAGAAAATGGTAAGACAAATGAACATTGTACATTATTTTCTAACAACATTTAACTATTATATGATGACTTTTTGATTTTGTGCCAGCTCTCCTATGGAAGTGAGATATTCTTAAGCCAGGATTTTATCTTAATCATTTCTATATGCATAGGCTTATTAGTGCCTTTATATCACATCCATGATATGATTATGGACTAAATGGTAAATTTACTGCGCTCATCATATCAAGTCTACACTTAAGCGACCAGTAACAGCACATGATCACATGAGAGGTTTGGGATTATCCTGTCAAGTCAGCATCATTCTTTAGGCCAACTTTGATTAAGAGAAGACAGAGTTGGATGCCTGGTTAGCTCAGTCTGTTAAGCATCTGCCTTTGATTCAGGCATGATCTCAGGGTCCTGGAATTGAGCCCCACATTGGGCTCTCTGCTCAGCAGGGAGTCTGCTTCTTCCTCTCACTCTCCTTCTCTTTCTCTCTCTCTCTCTCAAAAAAAAAAAAAAAAGAAATCTTTAAGAAAAAAAAGAGCTAGAAGACAGAGTTTTTTCTTCTTGAACCAGTGCAAATGAATATGCAGTTCAAAGTTTTCTGCCTTGGTTTTAATTAGATAATTAATTTATCCACACACAAAAAAGTAAATAAAAATAGAACCAAGAAACTCAACACGTTTATATAAAATAGAACCAGGAAACTCAACACGTTTATAGTACCAGACCTCATATTTTTATTTTTATTTTTATTTTTTTAGATTTTTTAAAAAAATTTATTTAACAGACAGAGCTCATAAGCAGGCAGAGAGGCAGACAGAGAGAGAGAGGGGGAAGCAGGCTCCCTGCTGAGCAGAGAGCCCGATGCGGGGCTTGATCCCAGGACCCTGGGATCATGACCTGAGCTGAAGGCAGAGGCTTTATTTATTTATTTAAGATTTTATTTATTTATTTGACAGACAAAGATCACAAGTAGGCCAAGAGGCAGGCAGAGAGAGAGGAGGAAGCAAACTCCCTGCTGAGCAGATAGCCCGATGCGGGACTTGATCCCAGGACCCTGGGATCATGACCTGAGCCGAAGGCAGAGGCTTTAACCCACTGAGACACCCAGGCATCCCCTGACCTCATATTTTAGAGCAAGTTGTTTAAAAACTGGAGAATGGTAGTTCATCCATAAATGTTGTACTGAGCTTCTTGATCATTTTTGCCAGCATTAGCTAAATGCCATAATTCATATCAAATTGCAAGGCAGGAGGTCCAGCCATAGAACCTTGTAACTCATCTCTCTTTAGATAGCATGTGGGATAGGCAGATGACAGCTGGGTCCTGGAAAACCACTGCATAGTGATCTGAACAGCTGAAAGCCTCAGCAATGTAATTTCTATTAATATACAGTGAAGAATTTTAAACTATGAACCCAAGCCTTGGCTTCTGGGAAATGGTGAATAACTAATTGGATGCATAGAAATAAGATTAAGAATCAGCTCATTTTGTGGATTAAAGATCAGAACATAAAACCTGAAATTACAAAACTCCTAGAAGAGAACAGAGAGAGTAATCTCCTTGACATCAATCTTGGCAATGATTTTTTTTGGGGGGGGGTGGTTGACAGCAAAAGCAAAGGCAATAAAAGCCAAAATAAAGAAGTGGGACTACATTAGACTAAAAAGCTTTTGCACAGCAAAGGAATCCATCAGCAAAATGAAAAGGCAGCCTTTGGAATGGGAGAAGTATTTGCCAACCACATATCCTTTAAGGGGTTCCTATCCAAAATATACAAAGAATTCATACAACTCAAGAGCAAAGAATCCAAATAACCCAATTAAAAAATGGGCTAAAAACACCACATAGTTGTTTTTCCAAAGAAAATATTTAAGTGGCCAACAGGTACATGAAAATGTGTTCACCATCACTAATCATCAAGGAAATGCAAATCAAAACTACAATGAGGTATCACCTTAAACCTGTTAGAATAGCTATCATCAAAAAAAAAAAAAAAAAGAAAGAAAAGAAGAAGGAGAAGGAGAAGAAGAAGGGGAGGAAGGAGATACCAAATGTTGCCAAGGATGTGGAGAAAACAGATCCCTTGTGCACTTGTGGGAATGTGAATTGGTGCATCCACTGTGGAAAACAGTATGGAGGTTTTCTCAAAAAATTAAAAGTAGAACTCTGTGGTCCAGCAATCCCACTTCTGGGTATATATCTAAAGGAAATGAAAACAGGATATTGAAAAGATATCTTCATGCCCATGTTCATTTTGCAATAGCCAAGATAGGGAAACAATCTAAGTGCCCATCAGTGAATGAATGAAAAAAAAATCACCTTACTTGGAGCAAAAGTCTGAGGCAGAGAGGGAACTCAGAATAAGACTCACATAAAATGGGTAGGAGGTTGGGCAACTTCCTGCAGATATAGCAAGAGGAAGAAGATGAGATGTGGCTATGTTATGACGGTCCCACTTAGGAATAAGAAGTTCAGTCTATGTATTGTAATACTAAATTCTCAAAGAGGTTCTTTTGTGGGCCTCAGTTTATAAGAAAATTGAAGGATGTTACTTCTAGATCCTCATCCTTGGAAGTCATAAGAACTGAACTTTGTGTATAAGTTATTTAACCTTTTTGTGCCTCACTTCTCCCATCTGTAAAATGGGGGAAATAATTATATTTACTTCACAGGGATGTTTAGAGGATAACTTGTAGTAATACCCGTTTTGGGCTTAGAAGATGTGCCCAAATAGAAACCACACAACAAAAGTCAGCCATTAGTATTTCCAGAAGTTGATTAATGGGAAGAAACCTTTCCAAATTGGAAGAATAATGTCTTCGTGTCATTGGGCTTAGAGAAAGAAGAATTGAGATATTTCTCTTTTAGTGTCAATAAGCATGCACAAATATTATTTTACAAAATTGATCCCTACACTCTACAAACATTAACTGGTAAATTTCTAAGCACAAGATGCTGCTGGGTGCTAAGATATTATATAGTTAAATCAGCCTTCTGCCCAGTGGAAGGAGAAGTCATGCCTATTTACCTGGTCTTCCTCCCTCTTTTTCTTTCATCTAATTCTCATATATATAAAATTCCCTCACTTTCCTTTCTGATGGGGCAGCATGGAATGTCAGTTGGACAAAGAGCATTGTGTTGTTATTCATGGGTGATTAGGTAAGGTCTGGATCTCACATTGGCTTGGGATTACTTGAGATCTGTTACAGTACAGCTTATATATTGTCACATTAGAATTTTTCTAGAACTTCACTACATTATGGCCCTAGAGCCCATCTCTGAGTTTTTCAGTAGCATGATAGTAGGTTCATGGTAAGGACTTAGCAAATCTAGGTTGAAAGAATAGAAAACCTTGTTAATGGCATCTGTGTGGCCTCACGACTCTTTGTATCATCTGAACTTAATGGTGGTGGTGGTGTGTGGTGGGGGGAGAGGGTTATTCCCTTCATTCCAAGAGGAAAAGTGCTCTTTTGATGAAAGGTTGTTGTAATAATATCATCGAGCTGCTTTCTGAAGTGAGCACTTGGTGAAATAAGTTGTTTCTTACACAAAATGAGGCACTAGGTCTGATAAACAGGACATGGGAGACTGACATCACTTGGGCAGAAATCCAAAATGTTGAAAATATTCTCTTGGCAAGACTGAGGGGAAATAGGCATTCTTACATATCGCTGGTAGGAAGGAAAAATGGTATAAACCGCATGGATGGGATTGTGTAATAGATAGCTAAATCACATTAGATATTTCCATTGACTAGAAGTCCCCTTTCTAGGAATCTGCACCCAAAATAAACTAGCAAAAATATGAAAGCATATACACAAAGCTATTTATTTAGCATCTCTGTAGTTTCAAAAGACTAGAAATAACCTGTATCGTCTATCAACAATAGATGAAGAAATTATGGTACCATTGCACAGTGGAGTACCGTGCACTTGTAAAAATAAATGTGGAGTGTCTGCTATGGAGAAGTCTCCTGGTTAAATGAAAATGCCAAAGTGCAGAACAATGTGTCTGATAAACTATCTAATAGCCAAGAAAGGTATAGGATAAGCACATATGAATATATTTGCTTATACTTAAATAATGAAAGGAAAACCAAAGGCTAATAAAATGGTTACCCTTAGGGGGAGGAAGAGACAGAGCAGATGGGATCAGTGCTTTGCAGGACTGACTTTTGATCTACGTGTCTGTTTTACATAATCAAGAAACAAAATTACATCAAAATGAAACTAACAAGCCCTCCAAATCAAAAGCAAAATGAAACAGATTAATAAAAAAAAATGTGTTCCTCACAAGGCAGATGAACTCAAGCCAAGAGATGAGATTCCAAACTTTATTTCGTTCAGACCCAGAAACTGAGGCACTGGGAGCTGACCTCTGTCTGACAGAGCCGGCATGCTGGAATTCTGATTGGCTCCTCTGTCTTGGTTGGTTCACCAAGTTTCTTTCATTGCACCTACTTTCTTCATTGGGAAAACGGGCATCTCGCTGTATGTCACATGAATCCTTAACAAAGTCAACAATAACACACTTTGAAAAGGCATAGTGTACTTGTGTCACCTGGTCAGATTTTCTAGGAAATGGGAAAAAAACTGCGAACGGCAATTTCGGATTCCTGAAACCGATCACTGTGTTCTGGGCAAGACGGATCCACACTCCCCGGACGGAAGCCCTGTTGATGAAGAAGCTGGGGCTGCGCCCGCGCTGTCATGCCTTGGACATTATTTGTTCCCCATGTGCACGTACCGCACAGAGAAATGGCATCTGGCTTTTGAGCAGAGCTTGCCAAAGAAGCCAGCCCCAACTTTTACAGCAGCTTTCCCCAAAGTCGTTCTGGATGAAGATTCCAAACCGTGCTCCTAGCACTTTCAGAAAGTTTCTTCAGCCACGGGGAGAGAGTGAATGGTGCTGCAAAGCTGCCAAACCAGGATTCAAGTTTTCCTCTTGGAGCCAACTTCTTAGGAAGCAGCCCGCTGCTGCGGGATGACACGGGGGCCCCAGCAGCGCTGAAAAGTCTCTGACTACCCTGAAGTTGGAGGCCGTCCCGGGGAATCTATGCAGTAAGCTCAGGCGGGCCAAATGGCCACTCGGAACTGCCAAAGGCTGCCTGGATCGCTAGTTCGCAGAAGCTTGGTCTCAGCAGGCTACGAAGCTGGCATTTGTTCCATGGGGAAAAAAATAAAATAAACTTTGTGTGGCAAGTGATCACCCTGACATTTCAATCTATTTACCACAATGATGTTTCCTAGAGTTACAGAGTAAAACAAATTAGAATTATAAATACCATCCAATTTTCCTAACAGCTCTTGTGAGTTATTAGTGGAAATCAAATCACCTTAGTATAGCAACGGCAGCTTAAATGCCACTATGCTGTTCCCCCTGAAGATCCGAAAACACCTCTCATTCCTATGGAGTGGTGCAACTCCCTCAGTGTGGTGGAGACTAAACACTTCTGCGTAAATATGAAAGTTAAGTCAATGATTTGTACTTCGACTAAGTATGGTACTTAAGCTTGGTTACCTTTCTGGGGTCGGGCCTGAAATCTGATGCAAAGCCGGTGGCTTCATAGGAGCTCTGGGAATGAATAAAAACCCATCATTATCCTTCTTGCATGGGAAGGCATTGCACAAGTGTGAAACCATCTTCAGGCATAGAGGAATTTAAAATTGACGTTAACTCGTGATGATTTCACATGAAGTGTTGAATTGGGGGCCTTTTGCAAGGAGACTTCCCGGTGAGGAGCTAAGACATTCGGAAGGCTGTTTGAAGCAAATGTTTCATTCTCGTCAACCTTCACCTGAGAAGGAAGCAGAGAGACCCATGTTTCTCTCATGGCCACGGGTTGTGGTAATTGTTGAATACTTGGATGAGTTGTCAACTTGATAGCTGTTAGTCATGTCCTACTAAATTGGAGCCCCATAGAACAATAATGAAGTATCCTCTCCATGCAGATGACTTTGTGATTGATGACCCAGCTGAGGAGATCATTTACAAATACCGCCCAAAATTCAGCCTGGTGATGGATCTCATCTGATATTCTCTCGGTCCTCCGACTGTGGCTCTTTGATTGACACCCATGGTATTGTGATAGCCCAAGAGAAAAATCTTGCCTCTAGACACAACAAAGGCCCCTAAATTGACTCACTCTTATTGAAATGGAGTGAAACTTCGTTAGCCTTTTTTCTAGCTGACGGAAGGTTTAGTGCATATATATATTTAATGCAGTGTGGGTGAAAATATTACATTGGAAGTCATATCAGTTGATTGACGTTTTAAGAAATCGAGTTGCATTTTTGCGTGGTCATTTTCTCAGATGTGCAGAAGCAAGAGGGTGCTGGAGGCCCTGGCTGTCCCTGCAGAGTGATGCTTCCTTTGGGAGGAGGTGTTGTAAAGGGCACGGAGGATGTGTTGATTTAATGATCAGTTTCCACTCATTCAAGCTTTCCCATCTCCTTTCAACCATGAATTAAGTCACAAAACAACACTTTTTTTTTTTTTTTTTTTCTGTTCAAGATACTCAACTCACTATTAGAAATAATTGGGTTAATTTAAAAGTTATAAATGAAGGATAGAATATTCCAAGAAAGTGTGACCTAATAACCTGCAGCAGTCATTTGTAGGGAAAGATGCTATTAGTCCCAAGGAGGGCAATTGAGTGATATTTAAAAAAAAGAATCAAATGGCTAATATTCACCAGGAGTCATTCTCATTATAAGGCCAAGGAATCAACTCAGGCAAGAGGGGTCAGAAAAAATGAAAAAAAGTGAAGGAACATCAAATTATGTGATTAATATTGTCTCTTGCAGTCGAAAGTGCAGTGTGTTTATATACACATAGACAGATTCTTGCATTCACATTTTCCCTTTAGAACCATATTAAATAGAGTTAGTGTTATCTATTGCTCTCAGAACTTAGAAGTGTACTCCTAAGGATTTTGAGCAAAGTTATTGGCAAGAACATAGGGCAACTGACAACAATATATAGTAACCTGTGATATCTCATTCCATTGTAAAGGAAGTGAGGGAAAATCCATCTGTTCATTTACTCAGTCAACCATCAATTCACAGTTACATATGGAGGGCCTATTAGGTGATAGAAGTGCAGGGTTAAAATCAGATCTGTATCAATTTTGTGATTATAAAAATACATGTGATTATAGGTAGTACATATATAAATGCATGTTTACATGCATTCCATTTCAATATTGTTGAGCTCCTATTTATGTAAGGTAGTGTGCGAGGCCTAAGTGGAAATCTAGCAATGAAGTGGAAACGGCACTCTGTGATTTATAATTAACACTTGCCAGTCCTAAGGACGGTAGAGTTTCCCTTCAGGAACACTCTACAGAGTAGGCAGCGTTAACGCTGGATGCTGAAGGCTGGATTGGATTTCCCTAGGTGGCGATGGGGAAAGGGAAAAGAAAGGGAGCTTTCTAAGTAAGTATTCAGAGGTGGAAAATGGCAGGGAATGTTTAAGAATGACCATTTGGCAGGGCACAGCATGGGAGCGGATGGTGGGATGAGCCAAGTGGAGCAGCTGCAGGAGATAAGGGACCGGATCTCGGCAGGCTTGCTTTGAACATGGAGTGGAGAATTTGAGCTCTGTCTTTACACACTGGGGTACCATTTGTGTTTTCTGAGGAAAGGTGTAATAAAATCAGAGGCGGGCCATAACAGCCTTTATCAGATAATGGTCCAGGGGATGTCTTTAAGGAGGGGCAGACCCCAGTGTGGAGACCAGTTAGACAAGAGGTGGGGACATACGTATGTTGAGAAGGAGCAAATTGACAGGATTAATAACTGATAATATGGGAGGTAACGAAGGAGAAGCCAAGATGGCGCTATACTTCATTTGCCTCAGTGGAGAGAGGGAGACTCAGAGGTGGAAAATATTTGGGGCTGAGAATGGTAAGTTCTACTTTATTCTATGTGAACACAATGTAGTATAATTTCTCCTAACACAGTAGTTTCTTCCTTTCACAGTAACAGTATTCCTAAAAGTAAAAAATTGCTTTGCTTTTTAGAATTAAATGGTCAGTAGTTTCTTAAAGTTGTCATTGCCCGGGGAGAGATTCTCCATGGCAGGAAAAAGCAG
The DNA here is from genome assembly GCA_004024625.1 of Mellivora capensis. Lineage (NCBI taxonomy): Eukaryota > Metazoa > Chordata > Mammalia > Carnivora > Mustelidae > Mellivora > Mellivora capensis. The sequence continues at coordinate 3,701 of PISX010033310.1, read as the reverse complement.
TCTTAAGAGTGCTAACATCTCCTCCTCAGCATTTACGTTTCAGGAGTCATAGCAGAGACTGCTCCTGTGGGGGGATAAGTGAATAAAGCTGACTCCTCCAGCCCCTATCAGTAATCAGAGATCCAGCTGTTGGGAGCGAGGAGAGCACAGGTGCCACAGCTGGGATCAGCCTTGTCACCACCAGCCCTGTCTCCTGGGGATCGACCGAGTATGTGTAGGCAGCAGGGGAAGCGAGGATGACATGATGGAGGCATGCCTTCATTCCCTCACACATTAGCCAACAGCTGCTTGCTTTTGTCCATCTCCTGTTCACCTTCCTTATCTACTAGGCTCTTCCTTTTGATTTTACTCTTTCTTTTATTTTTTATTATGATATAGTCCAAACATACAGAGAAAAAAATGGTAGAGAATAAGTAACGTAACAAACATCCCCTTCCTATGAAACTTTAACAAATGTTAATTAACATTTTGCCTTATTTGCTTTGGATCTTTTTATTAAAAAATAAAAATACTCTCTCCTCCCACCCCACAGAGAGTTAAAGCCTGTTGTATATGTCTCCTCAATACTATATCAGTCTCTCATTTCCCAGATGTCAGTGCTGTCCTGAATCTGTCCTTTTCATTCCCGTGCCTGTTTTTATATTATTACTAGCCTCTCTCTCTCTCTCTCTCTCTATATATATATATATATATATACCACGTACAAATATTATAGAGTGTTGTTTTGCATGTTTTTAATCTTTGTACTAATAATATATTGGTATTCTACAACTGGTCTTTTAATTTTTTTTCTCAATCTAATATTTTTGAGATTTATCTATGTTGGTAAATGTAGCTCTGATTCATTTATTTTGATGGCTGGATGAAGTCCTCTGTATGAGTATACTACAATTTATTTATCCAATTCACTCTTAATAAACACTAAATTGTTTCCAATTATTTTTTTCCTGCTATAACAACAAAAGCTGCAGTGATCGTTTTTATGCATGTCTTCTTGGGCACATATACTGGAAAATTTATTACATACCAAGAATTGGAATTGTTATGTTGTCAGGTATGTTCTTTACTAATTATTGCCGTATTTTTTTTAAAAGGTTTTATTTATTTATTTGAGAGAGGGAGAGACAGAGAGAGAGAGAGATCACCAGCAGTGAAAGGGACAGAGAGAGATATAATCCCAAGCAGACTCTGCACTGTGTGTGGAGCCTGATGTGGGGCTCAGTCCTACTACCGGGAGATCATGACCTGAGCTGAAATCAGGAGTAGAATGCTTAACTGCCTGAGCCACCCAGGTGCCCCTTATGGCCATATTGATCTCCAAAGTTGTGGAACAAGTTCGTATGCTCACCAGCAGTGTGAGTGCTAGGTCTTTCTCCACATTCTCCTCAATACAAGGTACTCTCAGGCTTCTAGATTTTCCAGTGTGTTGGGAATGAAATAGTATTTCATCATTGTGTTACTTTGCATTTTTTTTTAAGATTTTACATATTTGAGAGACTGAGAGAGAGAGAGATCATGAGCAGGGGGGAGGGGTAAAGGGAGAAGCAGACTCCCCACTGAGCCGGGAACCTAATGTGGGGCTCAATCTCAGGATCATGACCTGAGCTGAAGGCAGACACTTAACTGACTAAGCCACCCAGGTGCCCTAATTTGCATTTCTTTAATTACAAATAAGAGCAAGCATTTCTTCATAAGTTTACTATTACTTCATAAGTTTATTATTTATTATTATAAATTCTAGTTTCCTCTTTGTGAAGTGCTTGAATATATACTTTTCCTGTTATTTCTAAGTTTTTCTTTCTTATTTTATGTTTTCATATATTCCTTTGTTTTTTTTATACACACACACACACACACTTAGATGTATATATTTATATACAAATAACTTCAGTCTGAGGCTAGATTTTTCATTTTGTTTATGGTATCTTTCAGTGTAGAAAAACTTAATTTTAATGACCCAAATGTATCAATCTTTTCTTGTATTTTTGTTTTGTTTTTCTACTTTTGTTTTTCTACTGTCTTTGTTCTCTGGGTATAAGTTCTAGTAATCTCATGAACTTAATTGGCTTGCCTTCCCACATTTTATTTTCCGAAGTAATTTTTAAGGTGGAGATTGTAAATTTCTTGAAGGTTCATTAAACCTTACCGGTAAAACTTGTTTTGAGGGGAAGACTTTGTGGGTGGAGGAAATTGGCTGCTTTTTTGTTTTGTTTTGTTTTTGATGTGTAGTTTAATAGCTGACTATTTCTCCAGTCAACTTTGTAAATTATATGTATTTTATTTTATTTTTTTAAAAGAGTTTATTTATTTACTTGACAGACAGAGATCACAAGTAGGCAGAGAGGCAGGCAGAGAGAGAGGGAGAAGCAGGCTCCCTGCTGAGCAGAGAGCCCAACATGGGTCTCGACCCCAGGATCCTGGGATCATGACCCGAGCCGAAGGCAGAGGCTTCAACCCACGGAGCCACCCAGGCAACCCTGTATTTTAAAGATTGATTGATTGATAGTGCATGTGTGTGGTGGAGGGGAGGGGCAGAGGGAGAGGGAGAAAGAAACTCAAGCAGATTCCACGTTGAGTGGAGAGCCAGTTGTGGGGCTTGATCTCATGAACCTGGGATCATGCATGACCTGAGCCAAAATGAAGAGTTGGAGGCTTAACTGGCTATCCCACCGAGGCATCTCAGGGCTGCTTTCTTCTAAGGCTTCACTTATTGGTTTGTAGATGGCTACTTTCTCCTTGTGTCTTCACATAGTCTTTGCGCTCTGTATGTGTCTGTGTCAAAATTTCCTCCTCTTGTAAGGACACCAGTCCTACTGGATTAGAACCCATCCTAATGACTTGATTTTAACTTAATTACCTCTTTGAAGACTCTATCTCCAAATATGGTCATACTTTGAAGTCCTGTGCATAGGACTTCAACATATGAATTTGGGGAAGGGAGACACTGTTCAACCGTTAGCAGTTAGTATTTGTGTAGTATAACCTTCTTCCAATTCTTTGTGTTGTTTTGTTTTAGGTATGTTTTTTATAAAGCAGCAAATGGCTAGATTTTAAAAATGCAATTTAAGTAGATACAGTTTGATCCAAACTTATTGGTCTTCTAATGTGTGATATTACTTCTTTCATTTTATTGTGGGTTTTATTTATTTATTTTTGATTCAACAATTATTTTTTAATTATGTCCAGTTATTCTTTTATGGTTTCCATTCATTATTATTATTATTATTATTATTTTAACTCTTATTTTCTTCTTATCTCTTCCTAATTTCACATGAATTGGGTAAGTTTTCAGTATTAGCCTTTCTTTACCCTGCCATTTGAAAGCTTCAGATTACCTTTTTATTCTGGTCAGTATCCTTAAATTATAAATATGTGCACTTATCCATACATTTTTAAACAAAGCTTAAAATTATTCAATATTTTTATTGTCTTCCAGAATATGCTTTAATTCTCCTTTGAACATATTCCATATTATTGTTGCCTAGAGATTTAGATGTTCATTAAAAATTAGTATTTTTATAATTGATTTTTAATTAAATTTTCCAGCATATTTGATCAATTTTTATATTGAACTCTACATATACTATTTTTCCCCTATATATACACACCTATGATAACATTTATTTATAATTAGCCACAATAAGAGATTAATAATAACAATGAATAAAAGAGAACAGTTATAACAATATATTATTATTATT